>PVIA01009810.1:0-57380 GCA_004024845.1 Tonatia bakeri | reverse complement strand
GCCTCTCGATCCCACTTCGCAGGCCTCCCGACTCCGCCGCTCCTTACCGGTCTGGATGTACTGGAGCCCGACTTCTGTTCAATTAATTTCCCTCTGTTCTGGTTGTTAATTGTTTCTCGATCTTTGTTGTTTTCAGTCTTGGTTGTGCGAGGAAGCACAGTGCGACTGCCTATGCCTCCATCTTGGCCGGAACTCCGAATAAACAGAATTTTTAAAAAATGAGGAGAGGTTTAGGAACATCTCGGACAACTTTAAACATTCTAACATCTGAATCATAGGGGTACCAGAAGAAGAGGAAGGGCAAGAAGTTGAAAACTTATTTGAACAAACAATGAAAGAGAACTTCCCCAATCTGGCCAAGGAAATAGACTTCCAGGAAGTCCAGGAAGCTCAGACAGTCCCAAAGAAGTTGGACCGAAGGAAGCACACACCAAGGCACATCATTGTTAAGTTACTCAAGATCAAAGATAAGGAGAGAATTTTAAAAGCAGCAAGATGAAAAGAGAGAGTTACATACAAAAAAGTGCCCATAAGACAATCAGCTGATTTCTCAAAAGAAACCTTACAGGCAAGAAGGGGCTGGAAAGAAGTATTCAAAGTCATGAAAAGCAAGGACCTACATCTAAGATTGCTCTATCCAGCAAAGTTTTCATTTAGAATAGAAGGGCAGATAAAGTGCTTCCCAGATAAGGTCAAGTTAATGGAGTTCATCATCACCAAGCCCTTATTACATGAAATGTTAAAGGGACTTGTCTAAGGAAAAGAAGATCAAACTATGAACAGTAAAATGACAACAAACTCACAATCAACAACAGAACCCCTCCCCCCCCAAAAAAAACTAAGCAAACAACTAAAACAGGGACAGAATCTCAGAAATGGATATCACATGGAAGGTTATCAGCGGGGAGGGAGAAGGGGGAGAATGGGGGGAAAGGTACATGGAATAAAAAGCATAAAGGGTAGGTACAAAATAGACAGGGGGAGGTTTAGAATAGTACAGGAAATGGAGAAGCCAAAGAGCTTTTATGTACAACATATGATCATGAACTAAGGAAGGTGGTGGGGGGGAATGCTGGAGGAAATGCAGGTACCTGGAGGAGAGGAATAAAGGGGAGAAAAATGGGACAACTGTATTCACATAATAAAATATACTTAACAATAAAGTCTTTAAAAAATAAAAACCATGTACAGTGAGTTTTTCACAGAGCATCTTGAATCAAGGTCAGTTAACTCATTTAGGCTCTATTTTCAATTTCTGTACTACAGACTTGTCCTTACGCCTGAAGTCACATTGCTCTGAACTGAAGGCAAATATCAAGTTCATATTAGTTACCTCACTAACTTCTTTCATCTTGCCACTGTGGTCTTACTGCCATGTTGGAAGTGCTACTGTAAGAAAATTTTCTTTCATTTGACTGAATACAGCTTCTTCTCTTTCAGTATTTTTGAGAAGGCACTACTGATATTTTAATTAACAATTTAGTAGCTAAATTTTAATTCTAGAATGTCTCACACAAACTGATCTTGTAAAATGTTGACTTCTCTCCATCTAACTGAGGTGTATAGGAGCAGTATTACCTAAAAAGCATTGATACTGCTTACTGGTGTATGGCCTTTCACTCATTTAGACTATTTCCTAAAAGAGGCATTAAAAACACAGAGAGCTTTCCACTTAATTCAGAGCCCATAAAAGGTAGCTTCCCTTAGAACATAATGTCTGCCCTCTGATTCATTTGTTCAATAAAGACATTTAACTGTCTCTTTTAAATGGCCTCCAGATTAAGTAACAAATTGTGAGGCTTTTGAAGTATATTCACATCTAGACTGCTTGTTGAGAATTAACCCTTTTGAAACTACACTTGGAATCCTAACCATCCAGAATATTTTCAGCACGATTCAAAACCAGACCTCCGACTCTGCCCAATAATTCCACTAAATTAATTCACTCTGCATTCTCTCTGATGGATTTTCAAGACAAATTATGAGCTTGCTTTAGAATATCTCCTCCCTGTCTAAATTTCACTCTGAGAGATGACAGATGAGCATTTAGCACTAACAACCCTTCCCACCCTGGAGCTAAACTGGGAAGAATGAGAACAGAGTGTTCTACCCTCATCCACACCACAAGCAGTTATTCAAAGGAAAAAAACTATTTCAGAGCCTTTTGCTAGATGAACTTGCTTTACAAATAGGTTACAATTTTCTGAAGAATGATGTGGAATAGCTTTACTCCAAAAAGATCCCATGGCTTGATTCCCTCTGCTCTAAGAAAGCTCATGTCCTTAACTGCTAGGAATCCAATGCAAATTATGATGATGATGATGATGATGATGATGATGAAGAATTAATCCACTACAACTATTCCAGCTGGTAATTTCTATTGAGTTCTATTCACTCTGGCACAGCACCTGTTAAGGGAAGAGTTGTTGGGTAAATCAGTTGTTTTCATTGAGTCCCATTTCTCCTCCTTTGTGTGGAGTACGGCCATCTTTATGAGGATTGTAAAAGGAGAAGTTGCCTTAAAATGGAGACTCAGAGTTTCCATGAAGAAGTGATATTGGAACTGAGTTTAAAGAGGTGTGAAGTAGGGGCATGAAGAGGAGGGCTTCCAGGCATGAAACACCAAAATGGGATGAACACGGTATATTCAAGGTGCTGACGGTACAGGTGGCTGGAGCCAAGACAGCTAGGGGCAGTATCCTCAGAGGAGCAACTGGAGGGATAAGTCTGAGCCAGATCATTCAGGGTCTCGTAGTCTAATTAAGAAGCGTGAACATTTGCATGGTGGTTACCAGAGGGGAAGGGCGGTCGGGGAGGTAACAGAGAAGATAGGGAGGACAAATGGTGACAGAAGGAGACTTGACTTGGGGTGGTGAACACACAGTACAATATACAGATGATGTAGTGTAGAATTGTACACCTGAGACCTATAGAACTTTATTAACCAATGTCGCCCCAATAAATTCAATTTTTTAAAAAAGGAATTAACTGCCCTGGCTGGCGTAGCTCAGTGGATTGAGCGCAGGCTTGTGAACCAATGGGCTGCCAGTTCAATTTCCAGTCTAGGGCATGTGCCTAGGTTGCAGGCTAGGTCCCCAGGAGGGGGCACATGAGAGGCAAACATACACTAATGTTTCTCTCCCTCTCTTTCTCCTTCCCTTCCTCTCTCCCTAAAATAAATAGATAAAATCTTTTTTTTAAAGGAGTTAACAATAAAAAGATAGTAAAAAATTAAGAAAAGAAATGTGAACATTTAACTTACAGTATAATTATTGGACTGAAAATAATATAAGTAGTTATAGCATGTTTTAATCACCCATTCTTATATAATATATATAGACTGAAATTGATAAAGTTTATGAATGCTGAATTGGGATAAATGTTCAAAGGCACGGGGCCTCTATCGTAACAAATATTAACTATATTACTATGGACTGGTTAATCTCAGGTTCCTCAGGTGTGAGGTAGAGGTAATCGCATCTTCCTTCCAGATGGTCATGAGGAACAAATGAGATAAACTACAGAAAGTGAATGGTGTAGTGCCTGCTAAGTGCCTTTTAAAAAGTGTAACCAGTTGCAGCCCTTGGGTGAGGGCAAGAAGAGACCCTGCCCTGGAGCCCTCTCTGGTCCTCTTCCAGCTACACTCCCAGGTGCTGAAGGGTCCACAAGACCAACAGAGCCTCTCCTCTGGAGACTGAGCCCACTGCCTTCTGGGCACCTGGGACCCAAGGTTCCCCACCAAAATGGCCCCAAGTTGATCCACAAAGTCTTTGAAGATCTTTTTCCTAAGTGTGACCACCTGAGGGCAGGTGCATACCCCATGGCTGCGGGGAGGGTAAGGAGCAGCCTGTGGGACTGGTGTACGAAGTTCAGACATGCAAGCTGGGTCACCCCTATACGTATATCTGTACTGTCTTACCATGCGCGTTGGACCTGACAGCGAGAAGGAAAGGGGGACAAGGGAGGCCTGGGAGCAAACTCTCCCCACTGCCAGTTTCCATTGCGGAACCTCAAGGGGTCTGAGAATTCTCAGTTTAAAACTGGATTTCGTAGTCATCATGACCATCTATTTGTCACAATATGAGACTAAATGAAATTCTATTTCATTTAAAGCATCTTAAGATGTTTGCATCATCTGTTTATGAAAGTCACCTTAGGGTAACCATGAAATTCCATTATGCACAGGAAAACTGGAAAGGCCAAAGGAAGAAACAAGTTCAAAGACAATCCATTTGCTGACCTCTTTCCCTCTCTACATAAGCCTAAACACTATCCAAACATCACTGCCTTTATGTTTTATAAAATTGTACATCTATATATGGAGGTGGGTAGAGAACAGACCCTTGTTTGGACTCCCTAAACACAGGGCCTTGAATTCAAACCAAGCATTTCCAACTGAGTGAAAGGTATCTATCTGTCTGCTTGGAATTCTGCTCACAGCCTCTGCCACACAAATCATTCAGCAAGAAAACGTATGCTGCCTCATGCTATCTTTCCTACTACAAAAATATGTGGTTTGATTTAAACTTAACTTTTCAAGAACTTGTCTTCTCTTCCCATCTGAACTGTAAGCTCTTTGAAGAACAAACTGGTTTCTATAATTTTCTGTATCTCCTCACTCTCTTCCCCAAAAGTTGCTCGATAGATGTTTATATGTCATTCAGTCATTTAGCAAATATTTACTGGAAGCCTACCCTGTGCTAGGCTCTGTGTCAAGCACGGGGAGACAGGACTGAACAGGACACTGGTTGGAAGATAAATACCAGGCACCTAATAGGGAGTCAGTAAATGTGCGATTAAGTGAATGGGTGGGTGGATGCATGGATGGATGGATGGATGGATGAATTCTGTACCACAGAACTAAGGATTAACATCAAGAAAGATGAAATAACCATATAAGTTATCTTGGACTAAAAGTCATCAAGGTGAAAAAGATGTCAGCCTGTAGAATGTCTGTGATTCAAGAAAGCAAAAATGTGGAAAAAATAAGACCAGCCCTAATCTGTACCTCTGGGTCAGTTAGCGTGCGGCTATAGAATCTTATGAAGAATTATACCAACTGATAGAAACTAAATTTCCTATATAAAGAATTTGTCTAACTCTAATACCCTAACTCTCACTTCTCCTAAATTTAGAGAAGATGTATGTCAGGCAATGTCAATTTCAAAGAACTCAGTGTGCACAATAACATTACTGTGAGTTTTTACCAAGACCTGAAATACCGGTATGCAGTGATTGACTGTAATCACAAATTCACTTCATAAAAAGTCATGAAACTGCTAGAGTATTATTCCATGTCATTTTCCTGTATGCAGTATAATAAAGAAGCCATTGTTTATTTTTATCTTCTCCTTGCAATATTGTAAGAAAACCAAATTACCAAGCATGATGTTGACCTCGCCTCCAAAGCTACTTATATTCTTGACATGCGGAGCAGTGGCTGATTTCAAACAGAGTTTCACAGCTTTATGAAACAGAACCATATTTGGCCATCAATGAATTAAAATGAACTATCTCCCTGGAAGGATAAGGGAAATCAACATTCAAATAAAGAAACTTAATAACAAGCCACCCACAGTGTTCAAAGTTTTTCCTTTAAACAGGACATACATTATTCATATTGTAAAATCTCAAGCCAAAGGTGGGGAGTATGGGTTATCCACAAATATTATATTTAATATCACTATCTCTTTTTCCAAAGGGGAAATGAAAGCTGATTCATTCACCCTCTTCTAGGTCTTCAGACTCACCAATGTCATGTACAGGCAGGAAGAGAGACAGCAAAGAGAAAGAAACCCTTCTGAAAACATAAAAGAATTTTCTTTTTCAAGTAGAAAGGGAAGCGTGGAGACATTTCCAGCTAAGAAAACTGAGGGGCCATTCCCTTACCCACTAGATATACCCAGACCCCTGACAAGTTCTAGAAACAATTCAAAATGAGAACACAGAGAAGGATTCCTCCAGTCTGTCTGGAAATATTTCAAATCTCTTTCAATTATCCTGAGACAGTTTCATTCCATAAACTTTCTAATGCTTAGCTGGCAAGTTCTTTATAAGACACATAGACATTTTAAATCAACTACCTGCTAGGAATAGGGGTTCATGAGAGTAAAATGGATTCTGGCTAAACCAACAAGAGGGCCAGGTGAGCCCGAGGTGACCCCGCAGCGGAGCACTAAAGAACTAGCGACATTCTGTGCAACAGTCTCTCTACTTGCACGCTGTCTTCAACTCAAGTTGAATTACCTGGAAACCATCTATATGTGATAAGGAGGAGCATCCATTTGTTATATTACATGTGCTTAAAGATCCTAGCAATGTTACCAAGTTCCAGTGTTAATTCATCTAGTGGAAATGTCTCATGTTACTGTAAAAAAAGAAGAAAAAGAAAAAAATATCTTTCTAGTGATCCTTCATGTGGCATAAATAAAAGGCTAATGCCAAATCTCCAGGGAAAAAAAAGTCAAAACCTGTCATTTGCAATTTTGTTTGCTCTACTGCATCCTTTGACTGATTTGTTTTTGCTGACCAGTTCGTACAAACAGTTTATGCTTGGTCGCTCCAGCAAACTCTTCGTAGTCATCAGGAAAGAATCAAACTTAGTAACTACTGCCTTCTGCCCTCACGTGTTTGCCTTTCCTGAAAGATATTCCAAAGTACAGTACACAAGACTGAATTATAGACAAAGAATGTCACCTTGAAAACTGAACACAAAAAATTTGAATTTTGCAAACATGAAGTGTTCCTTCCTCTACTAAGTGTGGAGCTCAGCCCTCACACTGCTCTTTTACCTGCCTGGAAGGGTGCCACGTCTGTGAACTCTTCCTCTGCCGCCTCCTTGTTCCCTGGTTTTGCACATGCATTCTTTCATTTCTAGTCAAGAGGCCGCAGTCATGCCCAGCCCTTTGGCAACGTTAGAAATGAGCACTGGAATTCAGTGGCTTCATCCCCACAACCAAAAATGCTTTCCATTTAATTCATTATAATAGCATTTTACATTTATGTTTTTGTCTCCTCAAAGCGCTCTGCCACCATTAATGAACTAATTCAGCCTTTGCTATTTTATGATCTGTCTCATTAAATGAGGCTGATTTTCTCTGTGGCAGTCACTTATGTAATGCTGTTTTCTTTCAGCAAACACTGCACTTAACTAATGTAAATTCACTTTTAAATTGTGTGCTCACATAGAAAATTTCCCCAGAATATAGTTTTAATGCGGCGCCCTTACTATTACATTATGGGAAGCATTTCAAACAGTAAAGACACATATGTTCTGCTATGTGGTCTTCTCTAAGCACTTGTAAATTACTACTTCTTTTGTTAAAAACTCTCAAGTAAATATGTTGTGACTGCCAATGATGGAAATGGAAACTGTTTGCTCTGTGAACCCTGTTACTGTTTAATTATTTGTATACTGTTAAATGACTGGCTTTCTGATGAAAGAGACTTACTCAATAAGTGCCCAAGAAAACACTGCCAGGGGCAAAGGAACTCAGAATCCTAAACCTGCTGTGGTTTCATTCCGCTCTCTCTGCTGGACCACTTTACACAAGGGTGTGGTGGCTCACGACAAGAAATTCGATTTCAAGTGGGAAGGAATGCCTCTCCACAAATAAGTGTATTCACACTTCCAAGTTTAGGCAGAGATGGGGTCCTAGAGACTCTAGGTTGAGAAACTCTATACACATTGGTTGGTTGCCTCCCAACTTCTGTTCCCCATTCTCTAATTCCTGTTTAAGGAACCACCGTACTGTATTCTTAGCTTTTGCATTGAATAGAGTTGAGCCTACTCCCAACTCCAAAGGTAGGACCCCTGACCCTCCTGATCAGTTTGGGGATGGACATGTGTCCCAGGATTAAGCCAAGCTGGCCCATCACATTATCTTCACCACAGGGATTACTACCGAGTACACGTTTCATCTATGTTGGTCCAATCAGACTGAACATGGGCCTTTCCTGGGAATTCTTATTAGATTCTCTTTTCCCTCGAATGGTACAGGGTGGTGATAGGAGACTTGTAGTCATTTACAACCTTAAGAAGAAAGTTTAGGATGTCCTAGGGTGGCCACCATGTAGGATTTGAGGAGGACCCCACAGAAAACAGAGCAGAGGCACAGGCAAACCTGGGAACTTGCTGTGATTGTTGAATCTGCACTAGACAGGGAACAGACTGAACTGCTGTAACAAAGAGACTCCAAAATAATGTGGCTTGAAAAGATAGAGTGACTGCGTGAAACTCTTTCTCACCCTCACGTCTGTAAGAAGGAGGATGGGTGAGCAACGCTGGCAGGCAGTGGCACTGTGAGGCCATCAGGAACTCATGGTCTTCCTATCTTGTTGTTCTGTCCCCTAGAGCAGCAATTTTCAACCTTTTCTTCCATCTCATGGCACACATAAACTAATTGCTAACATTCCAAGGCACACCAAGAAATATGCTACATTTTTTGCAGATCTGACCAAAAAGACAGGTATAATTTTGATTCATTCACACTGGACAGCTACTGTTATATTGGCTGTTGTCATTTTTTATTTGCCAGTCTAAGGGAAAAGAGGTCAGGTATTGCGTGCTTCAAAAATTCTCATGGCACTCCAGTTGAAAATCGCTGCCTTAGAGTCTTGTCTTCGTGTTGCAGGCAAAGGCTGGGTCATTCATGTTCCAGCTGCAAGAGAGAAGACAGGAAGAGTAGAGGGCATAAAGCTTATTTTAAGGCAGAGTTTATCAATTTCAGCTCTACGGACATTTTGGGCCTGAAAAGTCTTTACTGTTGAGGGCTGTCTTATACATTGTAGCAAAATCCCTGGCTGTTACCCCCTGAATGCCCGTGTCACTCCCCTCCAAGTTATGCCGATCAAAAATGTTTCCAGACATTGCCAAATGCTTTGTGGAGGGGTACAAAATAGCACCCCGTGAAAATAACTGCTTTAAGGTCATGCTGCAGAGGTTACACACATCACTTCCACTCACATCCAATAGCCAGAAGGACTCAGTCAGCTGGCCATACTGAGTCACAACAGAGGCTGGGAGAAATACTCCCTGCTGGTGCCCAAGTGAAAAATCCAGGAGTTTCATTGTGAAAAAAGAAGGGAAAAATCGATCTTAGAGGACAATAATCTTTTCCACATAGCCTTTATTCTGGACTTTTCTGTCTTATAAGCCAATACGTTACCTTTACAATTTACACCATTTTGAAATGGGTTTTCAGTCACTTGGAATTCAGAATCCTAATTGATATAAGTATTGCTTTCCTCATCTGACACTCTAAGCTGGAATTTAGTGAACAATATACAAAGGAAAACAGGATGAAAGGAATAATAATACCTGCAGTTACTCAGAAGCTGGGTACTGGCTCAGCAGAACTGAACAAAACAGCTGAAATGGGGCTATTATGTATCAAGGGAAGTCTTTGGTTGAAGTGGAAAGGCCATGGTTACAAGGGCCCCCGGTCATCATGCTAGTTAAGAAAGAAGACAGTGTAATTATGCAAAATTGTCGAAATGAAAACTGCAGGCATCTCACATTATCTGGCTTTGAACTGCTGCTTTCTAGTTCTCATCGTAAATACAAAAAGTCTTTAGTGCCTCCTTTATATCTCACACAAAAGGATCACTGCTTACAGCCAGCTGTTTTGCAATTATATTTCTATGAAGTTAGCATAATGTGACATCAGAGCGGCCTGCGGGGAGAAGGGGGTGACGGCGTGCCAGGGCATCAGAGTACGGAATAGGAATGGAAGACGCTCGCATGCTGCAATGGACAGTCTTCCCAAAATCCATTTAGAAGCCAGTAGCTCTGAATTCAAAACGCTTTCCCATAGGAAGACTGTTTTTATGTTATCAGATCACCACAAAAGTTCTCCAATACCAAAAGTAAAGCTATGTACTTTGCAGTGGTACAGAAGAAAATGCTGCAGGCCAGAGAAAGGCTTGTCCCCCATCCCAAACCTTCCCCTGCAAAAGAGGAAGTTTCTGACAGGAGATCATCAGTAAAATCTTTAGGGAAGAAGTGATTTTTAAACCAAACATAAGATGAGAAAAGAAAGAAATGGCACTTCAGGCTAAAGGACATGGCATTTTCAGCTCTCTGTGAAGGACAGACTGTGGAGGAGCAGATCAGCTGTGGGCCTGGTTGTTCAAGTGACACATTCCCATTGGCCACACACTCACTCACCTCTGGGCATGCCTGCTGCTCCTCTGTTCCTTCAAAAGGGCCAGTAATGTTCCAGACTTCCTGTTTCCCTTAGAGAGATATGAATCAATATAGGTGCTGGATAATAGGATCATTATGTTACTTTTTTAAAAAAATAAATAAAAATAAATAGATAAACTCACTGTGAGGAGCAGTGAGTACTGACCGGGCCTGGAGCACAGGGTGGGGTCATGAATAGCACAGTACAGTTTGGACTTTCTCAGTTGGACACCAGTACAGGTTCTTAGTGAGGGGACTGGTGTGGTCACTATAGTTTTAACAATTATAGGAAGAGCAGTTTGCGGGCATAGTCACAAGAGAGGCTGGATTTCTCATCTCAAGATGTGACAACGGGTTGGAGAGAGGGAGCCAACCAAAGACAGCACGAAGGTAAGCTGGAAGAATGTGGTGGCCGTATATTCACAGGAGGTAGAGAAGAAGAAATCAGCGGTGGCTCCAAATTTTCTAGCTTTTTGGTCCAGGAGTCTGGAATCATAGCACAAGACCAGGCTTAAAAGGGGAAGGGATAATAAGCACAGTAGGTTTTTCATCTGAAGGAGAAGAAAAGCCAAGGTGGTTACGACCATGCAGTACAGCACATGGGTTGCACTTACGCTCTGCAAAGCTTGCCCATTGTGTTTCTATAATTGAAAGAAAACCACTTACTGAGTGAATTTTAGTCTTCCTCTAAGTCCACTCTCTAGGTTTGAAGGGGAGAACGCAGCTCTACATGCAAAAGCCATACCAGGGACATCAGTGCTGGCGAAGACATTGCCATCCAGGGCCAGACTCCGTGGCCAGAGACTTTGCTGAACAGAAGTAGCAATGACATAGGAAGCATAGGTTTGCATTGTAGGATGTCTGAGAAAAGTAGTATAGAGAAAAACCCTATTAAGTGTGTTTTAAAATAATATAAATGTGATTAAGCTCATAAAATATGTTTTTGGGAGTCTTGAGGCAAAAAAAGGGAAAGGAAGGGTAAAAGGCCAGCTCCCACTCAGAGAGAAAAAGAGGAAAAGAGGGACGGTTTGGCAGGAACGGTGCCCTCCCGGCTGCTGGGGCTGCTGTGAGAGATGGCCAGAGGCTGGCAGCTTAAACCACAAACGTCTGTTTCTCACAGCTCTGGAGGATGCAAGCACGAGATCAAGGTGCCAGCATGGTCGGGCTCTCGGTGAAGGCTGTCTTGCTGGTTTACAACTGTCTTCTCATTGTAGCCTTACCCAGTGACCTCCCTCCTTCCCAAAGACCCTACCTACTTTCCAATGCCATCACATTGGGGTGTAGGATTTTAACATATATGTTTGGGAGAACACAAACATTTGCTCTATAACAAGTGGACAATGCCAGCTAAGGTGGTGTCAACAAGTATCCAGAAGAGAGATAACTTCTGGGGTTTCTTTTGCCTGCCATACCCCACCTGCCCATAGACAAAGTCATCAAATCAACCAAGCTTCAGTACAGCATGGAAAGTAGCAGACAAGGATGCTCATTGAAACGGCAGAAAAATAGGGCCATAGATAAGCCATCACCCTTCTTACTCCCTGACCGAAAGAGGACAACAGTCAGTGTATGGAAGGAATATCAGACACAGGCGAGTGGGGTGGGGCGTAAGGTCTGAAGGGGTGTGCACAGGTGAGAACTGTCTCTGCCGAGAGCAAATATGGGAGCATCAGGGCCAGGCCGGCATGTTAGGGATTGGCCATGGGAAGAAACCCTTCAGAAAGGAAACTCTTACAGATTATAATAGGAGATTTATATGAGAGACCTTCCACTTAAAATTAATGCCTGAATAGGGACAAAATAAACAAAAGTACTGGCAGCAGATCATAGGTTATTCACTCCATGAATTATATTCAGAAGGGGCTGCCCAGCTGGCAGCACTACGGAACTGCTCTTCCATCTTCAGAGCTGCTTGTAAGCTAGAGCTGGCCGAGCAATCATTCTCATCATTTTAGGTTGTTGGAACTATGACACAAAGAGGTTAAATAACTTGCCCAGGACCACACAGCTAGGGGCAGAGCCAAGATTCAAGTCATCTGGCTCCAGAGTCTATCCTTGTAAACACTGTACTAAACTGTTGCTCCAACACACCATAAAGAACAACGGACTCAGAGTCAGAAGTCCCTTCTGAGCCTGTCTCCTCACTGGGCTTGTTGTCAAGATGAAGGGAGATGATATAATTTTTAAAAGTAAATATAACCTTCAACTACTCTACCAATATAAAGGAACATTATTATATTAAACCTAGTAATATGTCTTACTTTGAAAATTATTCTCAGCTAACATTTTGTCTTGTTTTACTAATTTTACCATGGATCCTGGAACATCTGTATGTAACTATTATCTTCTGATTGTATGCTCCAGTTAACTTTTTTTATTTAAAAAAAACATGAGCTTTTTGAAGGTTTTTATTTTAGAGGACAGAGTAATCCTTTTTAAAAGATTAAAAAGAATATAAATGATTTCCAAAATCATTGTCTAGACCTATTCCAAAGAACTCTCAAATCTTGCTACATAGGCAAACCTTCTCTTTACCTTCAGCTGCGGTGTTAGTTTTCTGGTGCTGCCATGGTAAGCTACCACGAGCTTAGTTTTGAAAACAGCACCTGTGCATCCCCTTATATGAAGTTCCGAAGCTTAGAACTTTGACAGAGGTCTCGTTGGGTGGACATTGAGGTGTCAGCAGGGTTGTATTTTGCCTGGAGGCTCCAGGTGATAATGTATTTCCTTGCCTTTTCCAACTTCTGAGGCTTCCCTCACTCCATGGCACCCTCCTCCATCCTCACAGCCAGCGATGTCGCATGTCTCTAACCCTTATTCTATTGTCACATCTCTTCTTAACCACAGCCAGGAATGATCCTCTGTTTTTTAAGGCTCATGTGATTAAGTCAGTCCCTCTTTGATGATCTAGGATGAAATTCTCATCCTGAGATCCTTAACCTTAGTCACCTTTGTAAAGCCGCTTCTGCCATATAAGGTAACACTCCCAGGTTCTGAGGATGAGAAAGTGGGTGTCTTTCAGGAGAGCTATTATTCTCCCTACCATAATTGTGAACATTAGAAACAAAACCCATAATTTTGTATATTAAAAAGGCTTTTCAATATATAATGGTTTAAGGGGAATTTTATTACAATGTCCTGAAAAACTTCCAAGTCATAACAGCTATTATGACAGAAAGGGGAGCTGTCCAGTTGAGCTGATTTCAGATACAAAGAAAGCCTGACAAGCGGTGAGTGGAGGGTAGCAGTGCCACCTTGATAACAAAACCAAATATCAGACCTGAAAAGCATCGAAAATGAGGCAAGGAATCTGTCCTTATTGTACCTGCAGTTTATTACTGGGCATGGAGAACCTTCTGTCTGAATCCAGTCCACCATTTCCCATCATCAGTCGCACTCTTTTGAAGACTACATGAGCATCAGGAAAGAGACCTTTCTTTTTACAAAGTCAGAAAAATCAAAAATGTCCTACCCTTTTTAAAGACAAATTAAACACATAAAAGAAGCAAAGTGGCCCAAGTCTTGCACTTGTTTCAGGGGCAACAGAAATTAGCTGTGGTGTGAACAAAGTTGTCGGTACCTCAATGGTGAACAGCGATTCAGCCACAGCAACAAAATCCGTGAGGACGGTACCACAGTTTTGTAGTTAGCATCTTTCCTCATGCTATTTACATGTTTACAAACCTAAAAGAAGTTTAAGTACCACACATGGTGTCCAGCAGTTGTGCTCAGGAAGAGCAAAAGCAATATTAATGAGTCTCATTACAGCCTGTTCTATTACTGCCATGAAATTATGTCCAGTTATGCAATGGCCAGGACTTCTACACCACCAAGAAACTCTGAATTGACAAAGATTTGGTTTGTAGAATAGCCCCTAAAGCAGAACAAATTTGATTGTACAGACTCCTGCTTTGCAGAAGAGATGGTCCTCACTGTGAAATGTGTGTCGTTAAATCATGGGCATGACACATAGGCAGTGGGTATGTTTCCATTTGGAAGTCTCTGCCATAGTTAGGGAGACAGGAGACAGGCTGAGATCCCAGAAGTTACTGAGGAACTAACCAAAAGATTAGGGCCATCTCCAAAGGGACCAGAATTCAGGACAAGACATCAGCACAATGAAGGAACCAGAGAACACTTAGGAAATCAAGGCAATCGAGGAGTGGATCAAAATATAAGACTGGAGAAGGTGGAGAAGCAATCAAATACCTCAGACCCCTGGACAAAGAAAATATGTAAATGCACTCACCTCGGATACATAACATATCAGACTTATACAGTCAAGACTTACCCAGGCACAAAAGTTGACAAAGGATAAGATCTCTAACAAACTTGGAATGGGAGAAAATATTTGCAAAGAATATATCAGATGCCCTGGCTGGTGTAGCTCAGTGGATTGAGTGCAGGCTGCGAACCAAAGCATCACAGGTTCGATTCCCAGTCAGGGCACATGCCTGGGGTGCAGGCCACGGCCCCCAGCACCTGCACATTGATGTTTCTCTCTCTCTCTTTCTCCCTCCCTTCCCTCTCTAAAAATAAATAAATAAAATCTTTTAAAAAAAGAATATATCAGATAAGAAGTTGATATCCAAAGTATATAAATAAGTCATACATCTCAAGAGCACCAAAAAAAAGAAAAGAAGGGGTGAAAATAAAACTAAATAATCTAATTTTTTAAAATAGGCAGAGGATCTGAATAGGAATTTTTCCTGAGCAGATGTACAAATGGCCAACAAACACATGAAAAGATGGTCAAAACCACTAATCACCAGGGAAATGGAAATCAAAGACATATGAGATATCACCTCACACCTGTCAGAATAGCTATCATCAAAAAGATAAAAGATAAGAGATAATGAGTACTTGCAAGGGTGTGGAGAAAAGGGAAACCTTGTGCACTATTGGTAGGAATGTAAATTGCTACAGCCACTAGGGGAAACAGTACAGAGGTTCCTTAAAAATCAAAAAAAGAACTACCATGTGACCCAGCAATTCCACTTCTGGGTATACAAGGCCTGCCCAGAAGGTATCCAGCCATGTAATATGAAAAACAGAGACACTGAAGGAGACTCAATATACAAGAAACATTGTACGTAGAACAATGATATTCGGTCCCCTTCAAAGTAGGCACCTGGGGACCTCACACAGTTCTCCCAATCACCATCAGCTGGCCCCTCATATTTTCCTGAATCTCACTGATGATATGAAATCTTTTTCCTTTCAAATGTGATTTTAGTTTTGGGAACAGCCAGAAGTCACAGGGCATCAAATCTGGGCTGTAGGGGGCTGAGTCACCTGGGTGATTTGATGTTTCACCAAAAACTCTGTACGAGACATGATGCATGAGCGGGCACATTGTTGTGATGAAGCTGCCAATCGCTTTGTCCATAGCTGCAATCATCCAAATAGTTTCCATGAAGGCATTTTCAAGCCTAATGAAAAATATGATGCAGATGCATTGTTCTACTCACTCTGTCATTTTGAATGTGAGGGTCACACAGTACACATGCTCATGCAATGGCATCTACTGCCCCCACTGACTAGTACAGTGAAATTGTCCTTATTCACACATGCACATTTCAGTCCACTCTCCTTGGCTTCCAGGTTACATTGATGTTGCACAAACCATTCTCATTTATTAACAATGGCTGGAATTTTTCCAGACAGACCTCATATATATGAAGGAAATGAAATCACTATCTTAAAAGGTATCTGGAGTTCTGGCCAAGATGGAGGCATGGGTAGAAATACTTCATTCACTTCCTCGCACAACCAAAAGAAGGATAACAACCAATCTAAAAACAAAAAACAACCAGAACTGCCAGAAAATCAAACTGCATGGAAGTCCAACAACCAAACAGTTAATGAAGAAACATTCATCCAGACAGCACCACAATGCAGCAAAGTGGGTTGCCCTACCCTGGTGAATACATAAGGCTCCACCCCTTACAATGTAACAAGTGTGCCCAGACAAAGAAATATGGCCCAAATGAAAGAACAGATCAAAACTCCAGAAAAAAAACTAAGCAACAAAAAGATAGCCAACCTATCAGATGCATAGTTCAAAACACTGGTAATCAGGATGCTCACGGAAATTATTGAGATTTCTCACAAAATGAACGAAGAAATGAAGGCTACCCAAAGTGAAATAAAGCAAAATATACAGAGAACCAACAATGAAGGGAAGGAAACCTAGGCTCAAATCAACAATTTGGGGAAAAAGGAACAAATAAACATTCAACCAGAACACAATAAAGAAACAGGAATTCAAAAAAAATGAGGAGAAACTGAGGAACCCTCTGGGACAACTTTGAACATTCCCACATCTAAGTCATAGAGGTGCCAGAAGGAGAAGAGGAAGAGCAAGAAATTGAAAACTTATTTGAATAAATAATGAGGGAAAACTTCCCAATCTGGTGAAGGAAACAGACTTCCAGGAAGTCCAGGAAGCTCAGAGAGTCCCAAAGAAATTGGACCCAAAGAGGAACACACCAAGGCACATCATCATTAAGTTACTCAAGATCAAAGATAAGGAGAGAATCTTAAAAGCAGCAAGAGGAAAGGAGACAGTTACCTACAAAGGAGTTCCCATGAGACCTTCAGTTGATTTCTCAAAAGAAACCTTGTAGGCAAGAAGGGGCTGGAAAGAAGTATTCAAAATCATAAAAAGCAAGGACCTACATCCAAGATTGCTCTATCGAGCAAAGCTATCATTTAGAATGGAAGGGCAGATAAAGTGCTTCCCAATAAGGTCAAGTTAAAGGAGTTCATCATCACCAAGCCCTTATTATATGAAATGTTAAAGGAAATTATATAAGAAAAAGATAAAAAACTATGAACAGTAAAATGACAAAAAACTCACAACTATCAACAATTGAACCTAAAAAAAAAAACAAAAACAAAAATGAACTAAGCAAACAACTAGAACAGGAACAGAATCACAGGAATGGAGATCACATGGAGGGTTATCAGCAGAGTGGAGAGGTTGAATGGGGGGAAAGGTACAGGGAATAAGAAACATATATGGTAGGTACAGAATAGACAGGGGGAAGTTAATAATAATGGAAGAAATGTAGAAGCCAAAGAACTTATATGTACAACCCATGGACACTAAGTAAGGGAGTGGGATGCTGGAGGGAAGGGAATGCAGGGCAGAGGGGGATAAAGGGACCAAAAACATGGGACAATTGCAATAGCATAATCAATAAAATATACTCTAAAAAATATATCTGCATCACCGTGTTTATTGCAGTATTATTCAAAATAGCCAAGACAGAGAAAAAAACTTCTGTGTCCATCAGCAACTAAATGGATAAAGAAAATGTGATATATATGTACACATACACACACCACAGTATATTATTCAGACACAACAGATAAGGAAATCTTGCCAGTTGCAACCACATGGATAGACATCAAGAGCTTCGTGTTGAGTGAAATAAGTCAGAGAGAAAAAATACTGCATTATCTCACTTATGTGCAGAATCTATAAAAAAAGCCAAACTCACAAAAAGGGAGTAGAATGGTGGTTGCTAAAAGCTGCAGGGAGTGAGGGGAATGAGGCCATGTTGGTCACAAAGTATGACTTCCAGCTATAAGAGGAGTAAGATCTGGGGATCTAATACACAGTATGGTGACTACAGTTGGCAACGCTATATTCTATACTTGAAAGCTACTGAGAATAGATTTTGATGAGAATCTTCTTGATGGCATGTAGTATTAAAAACAACAACAAACCAACCAAAAAAACCCCAAGTAATGTTGGCTTTGGGACAATAGGAAGTAAGGAGACCCAGATTTTGAGGTCCTAAAGAAGTTCCACTAATTTATTCAACAAAAACTGAATCATGCCAGGTGCTGTTTAGTAAATTCAGTTAGTGAACATGGTGGACCAAGTGTCTGTCCTTCAGGAGTTATGTTCTACTGGAGCTAGGAAGAGGGAGACAAGGACAACATTTTCTGGTCTGCATTTTTTCTTCTAAAAATATGTGGGTAAACTAGATTATCTGTAAAGTCCCTCCCAGCTGTACATGTTTTGAAAGAGAGGAAAGAAATTTTGGAAGGCTTAGCAGTGATTAGGGGAATAAAATCATGGGTGATTTAAGTTTCCCTTTTTTATCATTGCTTTATGATATATTTTTCTATAACATGTGTGACACATGAAGTAAAAAAATTAAGAGTAGATTTTATCATCAAACATTCTTGGTGACTTGAAGGTATGTCATTTAACCATCAATAATGAGAACTCTAAATAGAGATTGTCTTACCCCTTCAGTGACTTACTTTGTACTTTACCTAATGAGGCCTTGGGGAAATTGCTAAGGGACTCTTTCTGCTCCTTTTCTCATTACTTCTGTGTGTTCTGGGTTATTCTCTTTTCCCTGAACCCTTGAAGCTCTTCTCTCTCTCTCTCTCTCTCTCTCTCTCTCTCTCTCTCTCACACACACACACACACACACACACACACACACACGGCCTCTTCTCACCCTTCAAGCTTCCTATTTCAGTTTAAATGCCACCTCCCAGAGGGGCCTTACTAGAGTGAACTAAGAATTTCGTTCCTACCTTAGACTCACCATACTAACAAGCCCTGGTAGTCCCTGTCCTATCTCTATTCTATTCTTTTCCTCCAGAGCACTCTTCTCAACTCGTAATTTCCTATGCGTTCTCTTCCTTAGAAGCCTGCTGTCTATGTCCCCCGCAAGTCTGAAGTTCCCTCAGGAGAACAGGGGTGGTCTGTTTTGTTCATTACTCTATCTCTAAGACCTCACCCACATTGGTTGAGTAAATAATTGAATGAATGAAATGGCTCCTTTGTCCTCTGTCAAAAGTTAATCCCATAGAATGGTATACTGCAATGAGTTCTAGGCCAGCTCACAGAACCCAATTTTAAAATATTCAGAAATTTAGGTGTTAAACTGTTCATACCTTGAAATTGGCTATGCTGAGAGTATTTATACCATGGATATCAGCAAATGCTATGTGTCTTTTTTTTTCTGAATTGCTGGTTTACACCACCATTCTCATCTCCGAAGTCCAACTATAAATATTGGTGATGTAATGGGGGAAAAATGTGGCCCATATGTTACTTAAAATCTTTAAATAAAAATGAAATTTTTAAAAATACTAAACATGTACAATACAATTATCTTCCTGTTTGGAATACTTGATGTTTTTATTAGCTAAATTATAATCTAAAATATGTATCTCTGATCTCCTAAACTTTTTGTTTCTGTTTTTCAGATCCTTACGTGAAGATTCATCTGATGCAAAATGGCAAGAGGCTGAAGAAGAAAAAGACAACAATTAAAAAGAATACACTCAACCCCTACTACAATGAGTCATTCAGCTTTGAAGTTCCCTTTGAGCAAATCCAGGTAATGTCAAACGTAATTTTGTTTCCCATTCAGTTTTCATTGTTTCAGACCACACCAGTTAACACACAGATGCTGTAAATCTTCAGTGCACATGCTTCCACTAGAACGGCTGTTCTTACTCCCATGCACATTTGATACTCAAGCTATGTCAAGAGAGGAAGAATAACATATAGAGCACAGGATGTGTTGACGCAGCCAAAAACAGCTAGCATTCTGTTAAGCAGCAATAAAGCAGGAGCAAGAACACCCACAGAACAACTCTTCCAGCCCATAAAGTCCATCTGGAAAGATTAAAAGACCAAGAACAAATGAGCTTCCGCTATTTACTCCCAGGCCGTAATATGTAATTCTTCTCATCACATCTTTACAACAAAAAAATAGAGTTAAGAGAAGTATATTGGTGATGCTGACTGTGCAGCACCTTTAAGCTTTATTATTCAAAGGCAATTAACAATAGAAAAATTAGGCTAAGTTGTATTTTTAATTGTTTAAATTTAGCTTCTTGTTTCTGAGTTGGAATGGATGGGTATTTTTGTAAAAAAATGGAACCTATTTTGCCAGACAATAATTGTTATCATAGGAAATACTCTAGTGGAAAACTTTGTGGTTAACATAGTCAAAATAGGATGGTAGATGTAGTCAAAATGGTAGTACATGATCTTAGTATTTAGCAATTTTTAAATAAGATTTAACCTTAATTTTTATTTTAGGTTTCCTCACTTCATATCTATCCATAGTTAGACTTTTATAAGCCAAAGTTCACATCCAATAATTATGGGTTATTTCTTGCTAATTCTTAAGGGATATCAAAGAGTCAAAATGCTTAAAGCAATACTACTTTTTATCAAATAATTGATATGTGTCCATCTGTTCATAATATAAAAGTTTGCCCATAATTTGAAAGAGAAATGAAGGGTGGGCATCAAAACAACTTGAAGCCCTCTCTAGGTCCAAAATAACAAGTCAGCAAATATTCTTCAGATGTATATTTTTACTTTTAATCTATTCTTAGAAAGCAGAATCTTATGAACAAATCACAATTCTATTCTATGAAGAAAACTTAGTTGTACATTTATTTAGTGCTTAGGCCCAAATTAAGCACTTTATATGTATAATCTCATTTCATCCTTACAATAACCTTATAAGAGAGATTATAGTATTATCCCAATTTTATATATAAGGAAATTAAGGTTTAGAAGGTCCTCATATGCACAATAGGAGTAATAACAAGATCCATATCAAAGTAAGATTATGCATATAAAAGCACTTGGAAAGTGCCAAGTAGATAAGAAGGCTGAGTAAATTGTTCCCATCATTATTATTATTCATAATAATACTACTGTTGTCTCTTTTTTGAATTAACATTTTATTAGAATGGATCTAACAATAAGGTTAAAGCAAGACATGAATCAGCACTGTCCGACAGAACTCTCTGCGAGGATGGGAATATTTTATCACCTGTGCTGTTCAGTATGGTAGCCAACAGCCACAGGCGGTCAATGAGCGCCTCTGTCACTAGTGCGATCGAGGGACTTTATTTAATTTTAATTTATTTAAGTTTAAACAGCTACACGTGGCTAGTAACTAATGTATTATATAGGGCAGTTTTTAAAAATCAATAATCCCACCATCCTCACATGGGTTCGTGTTTTTTATAACCTTTCTCATATACATTTTCACATGGCAGCAAATTGTACATATAATTTAATTTCAACAGCTGTTATATAAGTCAATGGCATCGTAGGGGACTCTGATTCCTGGCCCCAATTCCTTGTTCACCAGTCTGAACCAGTGAGCTCTCCGCTTTGGACCCCCTGGCAAACCCCCAAGACATCCAATTTTCTCCAACAATGTATTTTGCAATATTCGTTCAGTGAACACTTCTGAGTTCTAAGACCTTCTTCCTATAGAGAGTCACACCTCCTGGCATTTTGCTTTTTAATTCCACCGAACAACATAAAGCAGACCATCGAGATGAAAATCCTATTGTAAACCTTCCCCTGTGAGATACAATTCTATACCTGTTTAAAAATACATAAATGTCTCTTTTCAACTATAAATTGCAGCAAATGCAGATCTATTGAAAACGAAGTGCATGAAAAAACATACGCTGGGTTTCTGGGAAGCATTTTGGAGGAAATCACATTTCATCAGGACAGGGAGAGCCTGAGCCCCTAGAGAGGACATCGGGCATGCGGACGATGAGCACACCCGCCCCCTACTGTCTCCCTCCTCCTCTGTTCCTTAAGTCAATGTATTCATTTCTTTTCTTTTTGCCTCCTAGGAGGCTGCTTTCCTAGTCTTTGCATTTCCCCAGAGAAAGTAATTGAGCGTTTCACATGCTATACTACAGCTTTAGGTTCCCTTTATCCTGAAGTTATAAGGTTATCTTCCTGTCTTTATTTCCATGAAAATATACTATGAGAGAAGAAAATATGGTGATTTCCAAATGTACATGAAAATGTTGCATTCCTCCCCTCACCTCCTGAAAAAAATGTATAAACAGTACATGCAGCTGGAGAAATTAACCTAAGGCCTTCATAAGAATCTTTTGTTTTGAGTGTTACTAATTAATACATTCCTAGATGAGTAATCAAACTCATTCCAACCTCTCACTCCAACCTCCAAAACCCTCGTCACCTTTTTGCACAATGTCCCCAGTGTCCCGCCCCCTTCCCTGCAGTGTGACCGCATCCTGATGAATTTGGATGGACAGAGTCCTCAGAACCAAGCTCAGTTGCAAACACCATCCAGTGGATAGGTAATTCCCCTGATGACGGAAACAATCCAAGGCTGCACAGGGGAAGACAGCAGTTTGTTCCCTTTATTGCCAGTGTGTTTCATTACACATTCTAAGTTTCACTTTGAGAAGCGATCATTTTCTCTGATTCGAAGCTGTACCCGGGCACCTCGTCCCACATACTGATGTAAGAACGCAGTCCCTCAGAGTACAAAGGCTACTAAAGGACCCAAAATCACCTGGAGCTCTGTCTGCCTCTGTCTTCTATCACTACATTTTGTGCTCTTTGTAACCTGGCCACCAAATGTTATGCTTTCTACTTTACTCTAAAGTCTTCCTTTATCTTCACATTCAGTTTCTAGATTGGAGCTATTGCATATTTTGATGAAGCAAATTCATTCCTTAGGAAACAGAACTCAAATGTGCTTTTAAAAAGTAGTTCTTTCATATGATAATGGCATGCATGTACTTTCATCAGTTCAGTCAGTTCAAAAAGTAAGTTATTAATGGAACCTAATGGAATCACCAAAGCAAATCATATGTGGCCTAAGAAGGTTCTCTCTGTTTGATGTCAATGCCAGATGCATAGAAGCAGTTACTCAACCAATGTTTATCAAGATCATGTATGAATGGAAAAAATTATCTTTACTTGGTTTCTACTTCTTAAAGACTTTTACTCAACTGTCACATTTTATATTCACCACAATTTCATTATTAGCTGAAATGTTATATTAGTTTTATGTAAAATGTTGGCTCTTCTCCGTCCCCCAAAATGGGACTGTGGTTCATGGGTGCTTTGGGAGCTGCAACCACAGAAAGGAAGATCTGAGTGCCAAGGTCAGGCATTCCCCCAGGAGGCAATGCGAACAGAAGGGTTCAGAGAGAAGTATAACACAGGCAGCAGAGCAGGTAGTGTACAGAATGGACCCTGGAAACCGAAAGATTCATGGCTTATATGACCTTGGGCAGGTGTTTTACCTTCTCTGAGCTTCATCATCTTATCTATATAATGGCAATATTAATAGTATCTACTGTGAGAAGTAACTGAGCAGTTTATGTAAAAGACAGAACACTGTCAAGTTCATAATAAAAATTAACATTTACTGAGTATTTTGAAGAAGATGATGATAAGAATGATAATGGTGGTGATGATGTAATAATGGCAAAATAGGGATGATATGTTTTCATATTCAGGTCATTTTCACCCTTGCCTGGTGTTTGGCAATTGATTCTTATTTTAGATCTCAAGGAAGCTTTGTAATAGATAGGCATCTCTCAACCTGAATGATGACTGTTTACTTTGTGTCCTCTTTCAGAAAGTGCAAGTGGTGGTAACTGTTTTGGACTATGACAAGATCGGCAAGAACGATGCCATCGGCAAAGTCTTTGTGGGCTACAACAGCACCGGGGCGGAGCTGCGACATTGGTCAGACATGCTGGCCAACCCCAGGCGACCCATCGCCCAGTGGCACACCCTGCAGGTGGAGGAGGAAGTCGATGCCATGCTGGCGGTCAAGAAGTAAAGGGAAGAAGCCTTTCTGCATTTGCCCACATAGTGCTCTTTAGCCAGTATCTGTAAATACCTCAGTAATATGGGTCCTTTCATTTTTCCAGCCATGCGTTCCTAACAGAATTCAGTGGTACTTCAAATCCTGTTTTGATTTGCACACAAATTTAAACGTAGAGAGCCCCTAAGTCCTTCGTCATGCCACTGCCCTCCAAATCTACTCTTCTTTTAAGCAATATGATGTGTAGATAGAGCATGACTGAAATTATTTATTGTATCACACAGTTGTATATACCAGTATGCTGAAGATTTATTTCTAGTTTGTGTATTTGTATGTTGTAAGCATTTCCTAATCTGTGTATATCTAGATGTTTTTAATAAGATGTTCTATTTTAAACTATGTAAATTGACTGAGATATAGGAGAGCTGATAATATATTATATGGTAAATATAGTATCGTCTGCATTCCAGCAAAAATATCAACTTGTAAGGCACTAGTACAGTGAAACTGACATCTTAAAGGACAACTTAAACCTGAGCTTTCTATTGAATCACTTGAGTATCAAGATACACTTACACCATGTATTTGGCGAGTGAAGCCAATTTTGTAGAATTTCTTCACAGGCAAATTAGCATGATCTGAGCAGCACACAGGCTGCTCTCCAGGAAGCACAGCCACAACCCAGAACAGCATCCATCCGTGCACACAACAGAGCTTGAGTCAGGGCTTGGCTCTAGCATTTGAAGGAGCAACTGAACAGTGGCCCATGACCTCACACGACTGCAGACGGAGTGACCACTTGGTGGTGTCCCGTGTGCATCTGTGTGCACACTCGTGTGCATACCTGTGTGTGTGCATT
Organism: Tonatia bakeri; assembly: GCA_004024845.1. Lineage (NCBI taxonomy): Eukaryota > Metazoa > Chordata > Mammalia > Chiroptera > Phyllostomidae > Tonatia > Tonatia bakeri. The sequence goes on along the minus strand of PVIA01009810.1, from coordinate 32,710 downwards.
TGTTTAGGGACAGGGTGAGTGGGAGGAAGCAGAGGAGAGAAGTCAGCATTTCTGAAATATTGCCTGACTATTTAAAAAGAAAAAAAGTAGCTCTCCATGATCACCTTTATATACAACGTGCATCCTGTGAATTCTGTTCCAGATTTCACACCTCTAACAATTCCAGAACATTTGCACACTAAACTTTGTAACAAAATATTTTATTACACAAAACCAGATTAGAAGGAATGCAGAAGAATATTTTTAACACAGTAATCTGTGCTTATTGCACAAAATTACTTTGTGGTCAACAGACAGTATTGTAATCCCATCAAAAGATGAAAAGTAAACAATTAGCCATAGTTCTGAATGCACTTCAATTAAGCCAAACAGACAGCTAGTGATCTTTTTATATGCTCTTTTTACTTCAATAAGTTTTAATTTGTCCTTTAAAAAGAGGTGAAACAAAACCAAGAACAAGTTCTAGAAAACTGAAGCAACCTCTTATGTATTCTAGATGCTTGACTTAGGAGGAGTTTTTAATGTTTTCAATGTTATTATGTAGTAAATGGCACTATTATGAAGCTACTAGTCATTCCATAAGAGTCTTCAAGGACTGCTCTGTGTAACACTGTGACTGCCGTGTGTGCTTAGACACGTAGTTCCCTCAGTGGATAGCACTCAGTTTATTCCGTAGTGATATTGTAAACAATACTGCCATTCCCTTCTAATGCACTGCCCAAGGTGTGTGTAGCACAAACAGTTCTCATTACAAAGGACCAATTCAGAACTGAAAAGCTATGCATAGGACAAAAAAGATGCGTAGGATGGGGTGGAGCACACAGCATTTTGTCAAGCACTGTGCACTCTTCCATATTTTCCCCACTAGGGCAGACAGCCACTCTGTGGAAGGGCAGCCTGTTACCACACTGCATCCAGTCTTTCCTCCCCGCCCCTTCTGTGGCCCACTTCCACTCCCAGGCCACAGGGAGTAGTAAAGCTCTGAGGTAGACGCTGATCTTCACAAATACCAAAACCAAATGAAGGAAAACTAAGCTTTAGCCTCATGTTCAGACTTGAGGGTATCATGCCACATTTTTTTTAAGAACTCAAAGAGAATTCAAAAAGGGCTGGTGGGAGACTTTGAACATGAGGTTAGCCATTTCCTGATAAAACTAGAATTCCTGTCATTATTCCTTCCTCATCAGACAAGAGGTGTGCCCTTTGACCATTCAGCCCAGTGATAGCAAACTCTAGAACTGGGACTGACAAAAAGGACAAAAGAATAACATCTCCCTCTTCCGTGGATGGTCCACACTTAAAAAAAAGATATTAGAAAATGCACAAGTCATGACATCAGATTAGGTATCAGTTTGAACAGAAGAGTCAAATGAGAATCTTCACATCGAAAAGGACCAAGCCATACCACAGAGAGGGAGTTGATTGACTTGTAAAAATTCTTGAAGTACCAGAAACTGACATTTAATTTTTCTGTAGTCAGCTTTAAGTTTACACTGAAACAACACTTTTAACAAGCAGGTTTGAGCTGTGGAAGACACGTTATTTCTTGCTTAAAGTACTACTAATGCATTCTCTTGCAACACTGCCAGACATGGGATATTGTCACCATAGGATTAGTTGGTACTACACCATCTCTCATGAGTCAGTGACTGAACCTGCTTTAAGACCAAGTCTCATCCTCAGATACGCCACTTGTACCTTTATGACAAAGCTGTGTAAAGTATTAGCATCTGATGCTCTAGAAAGATCCTAGTTGCCTTTGTGTATATTTACTGCCTGCTTGAGTGTTTCTATGTGTGGGTTTTCTCTGTATCTTGTAGAAATGTTGGGATGTTTCCTTCTGCCATATGACTCGTGACCCGCGAGCCAACTACTTTAGCTGTATTTTACCTTCATTTTTGACGAGGTGGTTTAAATTTTGTTTCACTTCGTGTAGTGAATTCCACAGTAGTTTTGATTGTTGTTAAAATAACATAATACACGGATATTCAATAAAAATGTTTTATTTCCTGTTGATGTTGCCACCTTTCAACTCTTTTTCTAGCCTGACTCTGGTGGCAGGTCAGCAGCCTGCTGACAGCGGGGTCCTGCTGGTGGCAGAGGCGTCCAGGCAGAAGCTGGAACAAATGGCTGACTCAAGAACAAAGCTGAGGGCCCATGTGGCCATCACTGCCCAATGGGCCTGGGCAGAGTCCTTCTCAACATCTTTCTCGGTTCCTGTTTATGATCAATTCATCCGGCACAGATTCAGGCCTTCTGCTTTGCCCAAAAACCATCCTCTGGGGTTTTCATTCTAGAGCCAAAGTCACACTGCCCCTCCACAATGGGGCTTAAAATTAGATTTTAAACCCCATTTTGGAGGGGCAGCAGGACATTAAATTTCCTACTGCAATTAATAGAGAAACAAGTAAACACCTTTCCTCCACTAAATTCAACATTTATCAACTGCCTACTATGTACCATGCTTTTATTGGATGCTGGAGCTACAAACAATGATGTAATAAGGCGCACCTGGGCCCGGAGCCCACGGTCTCAGAGAGACGTGTAAATGCACTATCACAATCCACCGCCATGCACACCCTCAATCCCTGAGAACTTTCCCTGGACTGACCACAGTGGACACCATCGCGTGTCATTCCCATGCCCCTTTCACACTGAGGCACTCCCCCTGCAGCTGCTGGAAGCCTTGCCTGCTGACAGCTCACTGCCTTGTCCTTCTGACCTTTCCTAAGGAAGCTGCCACACGTCAGAGATCATCCACCCGCCCCAGCAGCCTCATCCCAGGGCCCTTGCTGGCTCTCCCCAAAGTGCTATGTCAGTTTCACAGCCTCAGGGTTAGTTGAGAATGCTTGTGCAGCTGCACTGCAGTTCAAATTCTTCCTCTGCCCTAACAGTTTTCCTTGCTCTTCTGGTGTCATTCCCAAGAGCAGTCCCAGTAAAACCCCCTGATCTTGGAATCTGCATCCTGGGGAACCCAGCCCATAAAACATTCTTTGGGGCAAGGTAGAGGTATCAAGAAAAGTTTTCTAGAGAAGATAACACCAGAGGGATGTCCTGAAGGAACTGCTGGGAGTTATCCCAACGAGTAGGCAAGACTGTGACAAAATCGTCCTCATTTAACAAGGCTTCAAGTTTACCCAGGTTGAGGTCTGTGACAGCTGTCTACATCATCCTCTCTTCAGCCAGCCCTTTGAAGGCACTGCCAAATAAAGATAGGGACTGAGCTAAAGCTGCATAGACAGTCGGGGAAGGACCACCTCGTCACTGTGCACTCTGGGGAAACTACTGGCAAAGCTCTCATCCTTTGCTGAGATAGGGAGACTAGTGTTAGTTGCCAAAAAAAAAAAAACAGAAATTCACATTATAAGTATATGTGTTTGGTTTTTAAGAGTGAGTATTTTATTTTTTTTAAATAGCTCTTAGCATTATGTATAACACTAGAATATTTCTTAATGAATCATTAAAATATAAATATGAGTATGAATATGAATAAATATCATCCCATCCTTTTGTCAATGTCTGTTTTCCCAAAAGGATTTTAGGTCTAAGATACTTAGGATATTTATTAGGTTTGTAAGTTAGGAAATCAAAACCACTCCAGATGTTTCAAAGAGGGAGTTTTATAGGAAATTGGCCACAAAGAGGGGGCTAAGGAAGCACAGCAGAGACAGCGGGTTAACCCAGAGATTAATAGATACCCCCTGACATTGAATGCTAGGGCTGCCTGAAGGAAATACCATGGACTGGGTGGCTTAAACAACAAAAACTCATTTTCTCACCCTTCCGAAGGTCAGAGTCCGAGGTCAAGGTGTTGGCAGGGCTGGTTTCTGCTGCGGCCTCTCCTGGTTGGTAGGCGGAGTTCCCTCCAGGCCTGTGCCTTAGCCTCCTTCCTCCTCCTTAAGGACTTGATCTCTAAATACAGTCACATTCTGAGGTATTGAGGGTTAGGGCTCCAACATATGACAGGGCGAGTGGGCGAGTGGGCGAGGAGCACAGGTGAGCCCTGATACCAATGCGTAGCCTGGGAAAACAACTTGGAGCAGCAGTAAGCTGACCCAAAACTTCAGAGGAGGGACTGGCACCTGTGGGAGCTCCATTGTTCTGGGACCACTCAGGGTCTGTGGTGCTAGTGGGGGGACCAACAGACTGGCTCCACCTTCAAGGTCTGGGAACTGCCAGAGGCCCTGCATCAGTAGCAGCCCACCATGGCTAGCGGAAACCTGGCAGAAGCTGGAAACAGGACGAAAGTCCCTTCTCCTCCTAACCCAACTCATCCAGTGCCTCGATTTGGCAGAACCTAATCAGAGTCAGCTGGTATGAAGTCTGGGGAACAGCCTGCTGGGTCCTAGAGCCCACCCTAGGCACCAGCAGAGGGCAGACCAGTGGGGACAAGGGCAGCAGACAAATAGGCAGTGGCCAGTGCATTAGGTGTCCGAGTCCTTGCCAGCTGCTCTAATGAAAACACAGCAGACAGGATGGTTTTAACACATATATGTACTTATTTTTCACAATTCTGGAAGCTGGGAAGTTCAAGATCAAGGCACCAGCAGATTCACTCTCTAGTCAGGGGTGCGCAGGTAGGAGCCAGGGGAGGGGGGCGCAGTCCACTTCTTGCTGTGTCCTCCTCACAAGGTGAAAGGGGCAAGAGAGCTCCCTGGGTGCCTTTAATCAGGGCGCTAATCCCATTCATGAGGGCTCACCCTCATTACCTAATCACCCCTCAAAAGTCTCACCTTTGAATGAGAGTGTTAGGATTTTGACACTCTTATTAAAAAATGTGGGTGTCATGAACCTTTCAGCAGCTGCACTGACTTTCTGAATACCCTTGTTTCTTCCTCAGAGGGGTCAGGTATATCTGGGCCACGCTAGGCATGGGAACACATGCACAGAAACCACATTCTCATTCCTTCTACACAGAGGGTTTACTATTACAGATGTGGAGATTCCAACCACGGCTGTAGTTACCCCTCACCGCAACACATCTTTATTTCGTATGCACCGGGCTCTTTGATGTTTAGCAACCGATTTAAGCTGCTCACAAATCTTTACCGTTAAACAGTCAGAAGGCAACTTTGGAATAAAAAGGTAAAGAACTGGGAAAATAAAAATGAGAAATAGCCTAATATTAAATGTAAAAAGAAATTTTCCAAAGCCTACAGAGTAATAATTATTCAGAAGAAGCCATCAAGAAGGAACAGCAATAAAAACACCATGTAAGCCTGCTGATGATTTGTGTGATCTCACATCCAAGGCTGGCTGAAAGTTACCTGCATCTGAAAATCTGCATTTCAGCAATACTGATGACTCCACCCTCCCCCGCCAGTACACACACCCGGAGTTCCCACACTCATCCTTCTCCTCTGACAGAAACCCCGTTGCCAACAAAACTTCCCCTGTGCCAAATGTTCTTGCCCCTGCCAGGGTGCAGACAAGGTTCCACAGGATCTTGTGCTGAGTGAGTCAGGAACTTCTCCGCTCTCCACTTTCCTGCCTCCTCCGGGCTGGCAGAGCCGCACAGTGTTGTCCTTTAGAGGAGGGATTGTTTGAGTTGCCTGTGAAAGGAAACCAGTTCAAGCTGAATTAGGAGAAAAGAGAGAGGAGAGAAAAGGAAGTGTGGGTAAGGAAGAGAGAGAAAGGGAGGAACAAACTATTGGCTCATCTTAGCAGGAAGGGCCAGGTAGGATTACATTGAAAACAGCTGGGCCAAGGACCTCGTACAACGCACTGTTCCCGCTCATTCTTTCCCTCTCTCCCCCCTTCCCCGCAGTGTCCCCATGTGGCAGCACAGACGGGCTCTAGCACCTCCAGACTTGCATTGTTCCAGCTTAGCATGCTTGTAGAGCACACTACTTTCACAATTACATCACCCAAATCCCCAGACCTAATACATATCCTTCCTCAAAGTAACCACTACGGCCAGATGATGCAATGTTCACTTTGGCCACACCTAGGTCATGACCCTAGCCCCAGAACCACACAAATGAGGCAAAAATAGTTCCTCAAAGGAAACTAGAAATGTTACCAAGGAAGAAGAGTGGATACTGGGCAAACAAAAATAACAGGTGTCTAGCTCTGGTCAGGTAGCGCAGTTGATTGGAGTGTCATCTCAATGGGCCAGGGCTTGGGGTTTGATCCCCATTTGGGGCACGTGCAGGAGTCAGCCAATGAATGCATAAATGAGTGGAACAACAGATCGATCTCTCTCTCTCCCTCCTGCCTTTCCCTCCCTTTCTCTCTCCCATCCTCTCCCTCTGAAATCAACTTGAAAAAACAAAACAGGTTCTACTGTTCTGCCCCCGTACGTCTCGGCTCTGACAAAAGGGCCCTTGAAGTCACAAACTCGCACTGCAGTGGTGGCCTGGCCGTTCTTCCCCTTGGCCGAATGCTCTATGGGAAAAGCAACATTAAATGTATGCACCACCTTTCAATTATCAAAAGCATCCATTCACCTTTCTATTTATTTCCAAGAAAACCAATTCATCTGCTATATATTTTATGCAACCTTTGTTCAAAAGCACTGAGACATTAACACGGTTTTTGATTCCTGAATTCATAAAAATTAATGTTATACAAACTTAAAAGGAAGTAACAAAAAATGAAAGAAAAAAATCCCTTCACACACCCTTTTCATTTTGCCGTATAGGCTGCAGTCTCGGTCCACACACAGTCACCTGTTTTGTGGGCCCTTTAACGTCTTTCAAAAATTACAGTTGATGCACAATATCGCATTAGTTCCAGGTGTACAACCCTGTGATGAGACATTTACATAACTTACAAAGGAAACAAGCCTTTTTTTTGGTTGCCACGTAGTCTTTATAATTTTAGTTTTTCATGGCCATCTGATATTTTTTCAGGAAAGTAAAAACTTATTCAGCCATTACCCTAATTTCAAATTTTTAACTTATTACTAACTTATTTCTTATGTAAATAACATTGCTTATGGATACTTTAGTGGAATTTTTATTTATTATTGTATTAATCTATTATTAAATAGATTTTATCTATTTTCTTAAGATAAGTTTCCAGAATTTTCCAATTTGGCTTCTTGGAGGGCTTCACCAGAAAACACTGCCATAGATGGTATGTGTCCTGGTTCTCCCACAGCCTCCGAACTGTGGGCATCACGCTTTCAATGTCTGCCAGGTGTAGAGGGCCACAGACCTCAGTAATGACAGGCCCAGAGCCGGAATATGAGGCTCTCCATTCTGTCCCCTTCACTACACCAGGCAGCTTGATTAAAAAGTAAATGGCGTGAGTGAAGCACTGGCAGAGAGCCTGAGGAGAGAAGGCAGCAGGGGAAAATCTCAAGGAGGTGAACGTCCAGGAAGAGAGTCCGGATGAGACAATTTGCTCTCCTTCACGTCAAGACCTGTAGACTGAGAGTTGCTCCAGCCCCCCCCTGCCCCCCGCTCTCTAGCACTTGACGCCTTTGGTCTCACAGAGGCATCGCAACCACCTCCCAGTACCCAGCCTCATAGTTTAGAGCTCAAAGAGCTGTAACTTAAGAGCTGACAGCCTGTGCTCAAATCCTGGTTCATTCACTGCACTGTATAGCCCTGGACAAGTAAGTGCCTTGATTTTGCATATTAAGAAAATGGATAGGAAAACCTAGTATAAAATAAGCATTCAATAAATGGTAGATTTATTGCCTTCTAAATCTAACCCAGGGTCAGCAAACTTTATCCGTAAGGTAAAACAGTTGGGGCTTTTTTGACGATACATTTTCTCTCACCTGACAACCATCCATCTGTCCTTTCTTACTAAGCCTTTAAAAATGTAAACACCACCCTGGCCAGTGTGGCTTAAGTGGTTGGAATATCATCCTGTAGACCGAAAGGAACGTCACGGGTTCAATTCCCAGTCGGGGTACCTGCCTGGGCTGTGGGTTTGATCCCCAGTCAGGGCACATGCAGCAGGCAACTGATCGATGTTTGCCTCTCTCCCCCCTCCCCTCCCTTCCCCTTTCTCTCTAAAATCAATAAGGATGTCCTCCAGTGAAGATTAAAAAATAAAATAAAACTAAAATTGTAAAAACCTTGTGCTCGTGTCAGCAGCACATTCACTAAAAATGAGACCCTTTTGTAGCTCATGGGCCAACCAAACAGCGACAGCTACAGTTCGTGGGCTAGATTCAAGCCATGCCCTCTGGCTCTTCAAACCCCCCGTGTTTCCTCCTCCTCACAGATGAACGTGGAAATTCTTTAGCATCGCTTTCAGCGTCTCCCCAGACATCGAGCACCTGCCCTACTCTCCTCGTGGGCTCACATTTCTGTGCTTTCACAAATGCTGTCCCCTTCCCCTGAAATTTCCTGATGAAATCCCACGGGTGGGCGAATGAAGTCGGAAGGGGAGGAAGGATGTGGAGACATTCAGGCAATTTAGGGAGAGAGAGAGATGTGACATTCATTTCCAAAAGCACTGCACTGTCTCTCTCTCCCTGAAGCACAGTCTAAACTCTCTGGCTTAGTTCATAATGGCTCTGTCCTTCTCTCTCCCAATGCCTCTGATGCTCGGGCAGACAGCAATGCTCTTTAGAGTAAGAATGCCGGACTCACCACTTTCCTTGAGCATAGTGAAGAATTTTTATTTAATTCATGGGAAAATGAACATATTTCAGAATATGTAAGCAATGCTTCCTCCAGCAAATGCGAGATAGTCAGGTGGTCTATAAATCATAAAAGGAACTGGAAGACAGGTTCTTGACTAATTTCCTGTCAGTATCACAGTTGCCTCATCTTTTCACATTTCCCTAAAATAGGTGCTGCTGGGCTTCTCACAGCAAGGACTCCAACCCAGGTGACTCAAGTTAGGCAGGCTTGGGACAATAATTTATGGGCTGACTGACCCATTAAGTTCTGCTTTTCCTCTAGCCAGGAGGTTCACTGCTGTGTCCAAAGGCTAGGAAGGAACCAGGGGGTGTCCTTTGCCTCCCCATCCCCGGAACCCACTGTGACTTCAGAGCCACCCAGGCCTGCATTCTACCCTGATATATGTCCTGCTTCATCAAGAGTCCTCCAAAACCCCATCTCTGCATATTTACTCAGTGCTTACTATGAACTAAGTATAGTACTAATCCTTCAGTTAGAAGTCTGTGAGGCAGAGTGAAGTGGGCTCATTTTATGGGCTAAATTGTGTCTCCCCCAAATTCCTATGTGGAAACCCTGACTCCTAAGACCTCAGGATATGACTCTTTCAGGAGATAAAGCCTTTAAAGGTGTGAATTAATTAAAATTAGTTTCTTAGGGTGGCGGGCCCTAGTCCGATCTAAGAAGAGGAGACTGGGATAAACCCAGACACACCAGGGGTGCACACACAGAGGAAAAATGTGAAGAGGCAGCAAGGGGAACCATTTGCAAACCAAAGAGCGAGGCCTCAGAGGAAACCAATCCTGTTAGCACCTTGATCTTGGACTTCTAGCACCCTCAAAATGTGAGAAAATAAATTCCACTGTTTGAGCCACCCAGCCTGTGGTAGGTATTTTACTATGGCAGCCTGCCAGACTAATACAGAGCCCATTCCTTTCACCCTTGACAGAAATCAAAATGCTTCAACCCGAGTGGAACCAGCCTGTCCAACACTGCAGACCCGACCTCTCCGGTTCTCTCTCAGACTTGAAAGAGAATATGCTCTCTCTTCCCAAGTCTGTCCCAACACAGACCCTTCCCCCAGCCTCCCTTTTGCTTGCCTCCCTTGGCAGTGTGGCACTGCTGCTCCCGCCCCGCCCATCCACTCCCGGTTCACTCTTTCTCTCCCCAGAGTGATTACTGTTCTACAAAACTGCAGACTCTGGGTGCAGGGAGAGGAGGAGGTTTAAGCATGACAGGTGTCTTTCCTTTGTCCCTGATGCATGCTATAATAGGGTTCTCCAGAGAAATGGGAGTACCCTACACAAGATGTGTAGAGAGATTTATTTCAAGGAATTGTTTCACAGGATTGTGGGAATTCAGGGAAGATTTGCAGTTTGAGCCCAAAGGCAGTCTGCTGGCAGAATTCCTTCTTGCTGAGGGGAAGTCAGTTTTTATTCTATTAAGACCTTCAACTGACTGGTTAAGGCCCACCTGCGTTATGGAGAGCAATTTTTTTTACCCAAAGGCCACTGATTTAAATATGACTCTCTTCCAAAAAACCACTCTCACAAAAACAGAAAATTCTGGAATGTTTGACAAAATATCTGAGAACCGTGACCCAGCCACAGTGACATGTAAAATCAACCCTCAGGCACGTCTTCCTTGTACTAAACTGCTTCACCTTGTCCCCACCACACTAGTTAGAAGAACTATGTCCAAAACAATAGCCACTGGTCACATAAGGCTAGTCCAAGTTGAGATGTGCTGTACCTGTAAAACCACATATCAAGTTTCAAAGACTAAGTATAATAAAAGAATGTAAAATTTCTTACTAATTTTTATACTGACTTCACCTGGAAGTACTCATTTTGAGGGTATATTGAGTATATTCCTTCCCTATTAGCTGCCATAAAAACTGTCACAAACTTTGTGGCTTAAAACAACACCTATTTACTTTCTTACATTTCTGTAGTTCAAAATCCTGGTCCAGGTCTCAATGGGCCAAAATCAAGGTTGTGACAGGGCTCTGTTCCTTCTGGAGGCTCCAGGTGAGGGTCTGCATCCTCGCCTTTTCCAGCTTCTGGAGGTTGCCCACAGTCCTCGGGTAGTGGCCTCCTTGGTCCACCTTCAAAGCCAGCAGTATCTTCTCTCTCGTCTGTCGTCCTTCCTCACATCCCTCTGACCACAGCCTGGGAAACAATCTCCATTTTTAAGGATTCATGTGATTAGACTGGGCCCATCTGAGTAATTCAGCATACTCTGATCTCAAGGTCCCTTCTATCACTTCTACAAAGTCCCTTGGCCATGTAAGAAACCTAGTCACATTTTAGGGATCTTGGACATCTTTGGATCCTATCATCTGCCTATCACATTGTGTTAAATAATTATCATTAAAATTAATTCCATTTATCTTTTTACTTTCCTTAATGGGCTTACTGAAAAATTTAAATTACATATATGGCTTTCATTTGTGGCTCACATAGTTTTACTTTTCAATATTGTATTAGAAATCGAGAAGCACAGAGATCCAGGGACTTGTCAAAAGCTATAGATCCAGTCGATGACGATGCCAAGAACTGTGAAGGGCCTCTGGGCTCAGACTTCTCTTCCCACACTCATCCTGGGTGATCTCATCCTGTCTCATGACTTTAATGCTATTTACATGCTGATGACTACAAACTCTATCTCCAGCCCAGACCTCACCCTTTAACTCATATATCCACCTGCCTACTTAGTGTTTCCATTTGAATGTATAATAGGCATCTCAAATGTAATATGTCTCAGACTGAACCCTTGCCCTTCTCCAGCTCCAGTCCATTCTCTATGACAACCTAGTTCTCATATAGTATTCCCCATCTCAGTAAGGGCCCAAACATCCAAGGTCACCTTGATTACTCCTTCCTTTCTGATATATCCAATATATCAGCAAGTTCTGTCAGTTCTACCTTTGAAATACATCCAGTATCTAATTATTCTCAACATCCTATTGATATAACCTGTTCCAAGACACCATTGCACATCACCTTGGTAAACTCAACAGCCAATAACTGGCCTCTATGCTTTAATCCTTCTCCCTCCCAGTGTGCTTTCAGTAGAGCAGTCGAAGTTATGATGTTAAAACATGTAGGTCATATCATTCCTTGTTTTAAACTTCTCCCACAGTTTTCCATCTCACTCAAAAGAAACGCTGGATTCTTTACCAAGTTCTCTAAGACCTTCCATGGCCTTACCTCTAGCAACTGCTTGGCCTCATCACTCAGCACTCTCCCCTTGGCCTACTCCACTCATCTGTATTTACCACATCAATGTTCCTCATATATGCCAGACGTGCGCCCTACCTTTGCACCTGCTGTGCCCTCTCCTTCGACAGTCATTCTCCAGAGAGCTCCTCACCTCATTTCTTCATTTTCTTTTGGTCCTTAATTAAATATCAACTTTCAGTATCTCCATGCCCTCACTCTGTATTCCCCCTACCCTGCCTTATTTTTCTTCATAAAATATCACTCTCAGACATATTGGTTTCTTGCTTATCTGTTTATTGGCTATTTCTACTCAATAAAATATATCTATAATAACTGAGCTTTTCGTCTGCTTTGTTCAGTCCTGTACTTCCAGCATCTAGAACAGTGCCTGGCACATCTAAAATCAATAAACGACCAGAAGTGCCAGAAAATCAAACTGCATGGAACTCTGACAACCAAGGAATTAAAGAAGCAGTCAACCAAACCAACCAGACTGGTAAGACGGGCAGACAGACAGAACTCATGGCAAGGCAGCAGACCATGTGGGACACAGCTAACTGAACAGGAAACTGAGACTCAGAGACGACTGTGGACTACAGTGGGGGTTGCCTTGGCAGAAGAACCTCCCATTCTCACATAAGGGTTCATTGGAAAGTGGGGCTAGAGCTGAGCAGGCGAGCTGCATTGTTCCCTCTCTAGCCCCTCCCCCACAGGCAGCACCAAAGCACAGCAAGGAGGGTTGCCCTCCCAGGGTGAATACCTGAGGCCTTGCTCCCTTACAACTTAACAAGTGCTCCTGGACAAAGAAATATGGCCCAAATGAAAGAACAGAGCAAAACTCCAGAAAGAGAGCTAAGTGATGATGAGATAGCCAGCCTATCTGATGGAGAGTTCAAAGCCCTGGTAATCAGGATGTTCACAGAACTGACTGAGCTTTGCATGGTTGCAAAATGAAAGAACAAATGAAGGATACCCAAAGTGAAATAAGCAAAATATTCAGGGAACCAGCAATGACAGGAAGGAAATCGAGACTCAAATCAATGATTTGGAACAAAAAGAAGAAATAAACATCCAACCAGAACAGAATAAAAAAATAAGAATTCAAAAAAAATGAAGAGAGGCTTAGGAACCTCTGGAACAACTTTAAACGTTCCAATATCTGAATTATAGGGGTGCCAGAAGGAGAAGAATAACAGCTAGAAATTGAAAACTTATTTGAATAAATAATGAAGGAAAACGCCCCCCATCTGGCAAAGGAAATAGACTTACAGGAAGTCTTGGAAGCCCAGAGAGTGCCAAAGAAGTTGTACCCAAGGAAGCACACACCAAGGCACATCATCATTAAGTTACCCTAGATTAAAGATGAAGAGAGAATCTTAAAAGCAGCAAGAGGAAAGGAGACAGTTACCTACAAAGGAGTTCCCATGAGACCTTCAGTTGATTTCTCAAAAGAAACCTTATAGGCAAGAAGGGGCTGGAATGACATATTCAAAGTCATGAAAGGGAAAGACCTACATCCAAGATTATTCTATCCAGCAAAGCTATTATTTAAAATGGAAGGACAAATAAAGTGCTTCCCAGATAAGGTCAAGTTAAAGGAGTTCATCACCAAGCCATTATTATATGAAATGTTAAAGGGATTTATCTAAGAAATTAAAGATCAAAAACTATGAACAGTAAAATGACAATGAACTCACAACTATTAACAAATAAACCTTAAAAAAAAGAAAAACAATGAAAACAAAAACTAAGCAAAGAACTAAAACAGGAACGGAATCAGAGAAATGGACATCACATGGAGGGTTTTCAGTGGGGAAGGGGGAAGGGAGGAATATGGGGGGGAAGGCACAAGGAATAAGAAGCATAATTGGCAGGCAAAAAATAGATGGGGAGAGGTCAAAAATGGTATGGGAAACAGAAAATTGAAAGAACTTATATGTACAACCCATGGACATGAACTAATGGAGGGGAATGCCGGAGGTTTGGGGGTGCAGGCAGAGGGGGGATAAAGGGGGGGAAATTGGGAAAACTGTAACAGCATAATCAATTAAATATACTTTAAAAAACAATCAAAACTGGTGAATATTTGTGCAGCCATTTTAATATTGAAGATGGGAGAAAATACATAACATTTTGGCATATTATGCTTTATTATTTCAAGAAAGGTAAAAAACACAACTGCAATGCAAAAAAAAAAAAAAGATTTGTGCCATGTATGGAGAAGGGGCTGTGACTTATTAAATGTGTCAAAAGTGGTTTGTGAAGTTTCTTGGTACCACTGACATTTGGGCCAAATAATTCTTTGCTGTAGGGCTGTCTTCTGCATTGGAAGATATTTAGCAGCACCCCTGGCCTCTACCCACTAAAAGCCAATAGCAGGAGATGGCTAACATACTCAAAATATCCAAATCAATAAAGTTATTGTTGAAAATGGAAAAAAAGAATAAGATGGAAAACTGTGTATTCAGTATAATTTTTTTCAGAACTGTATTATTTCATTCTAGCAGATCTTAAAAGGCATTTTTCAAGACTTAACCACATTAGCCAGTTTTCAGATGAGAATCTTATTATTCAAAGACCAAGTGGTTTCAAATCCTATTGCCCTTTTGCCATTATAAATTAGTTTCTATAACACAGATAATTGTTCAAATCTAGCCTTTAGAACTAGCAGGAAAAAAGTGCAGATACTTGCTGTTAAAATACACGAAAAAGCAGCAAAAATTACTGATATCTTCAGTCTATTTAACCCCTAATCAACTGTCAAGCAAAACACCCTTCCCAACTGACAGCTTCAGTTTACAAACTAAAGGGACTGCTTTCCTCAGTTCCTGTCACATCACGAATCTCAGAGAGCAAACTAACTGGTTATCACTTATGCAGAAAGAGAACAGAGACATTATATTTTGTTATTACTCCACAATTAATTTCCCTATTTGTTAATGCCTTTGGTGCTGTTGATCTTGACTTCAAATTGCATTTTTTCTCAACCCATAAAGAAAGCAACTATTTATGACTTTGAAGTAAATCGTTCCTTTGCTTTATTCTTCTTAAAATCACACTGCACTTGAAATTGTCTACATGCAATACTGTTGTTTTAAAGAAACTTCCAGAACACCAACAATTTTCATCTTATTTCCATAAAACCTTGAGATAATGTCTACATTGCCCCCAATCTTTACCAAACTCACGACCCTTAAAAAGTAGAAAAGGTTGTTCTGCTAAGTCACTTTAAAAATTACTATAGGGGGGGCGGTGGGCTTGATTGGGAGTAAAGGGGAGAGAACTGTACTTAAACAATCATTAAAATAAAATTTAAAAAAACCCTTAAATAAAAAAAATTACTATAAAATTGGACCTAAGAAGAGTAGTGTAAAGTTGAAAAGATGTATCATAATTCATAAGTTGAGGGCAGTCAGAACACTTGCCCTACACAGATACACCAATGGGATAGAATAGAAAGTCCATAAAGAGACCAAAATGCGTGTAAGAATTTCGTATGTGAAAAAGCAGTTGTTTCAATAGTTTTTAAATATAGAATGTCTTATAACTGTCCAATCATTTGGAATACAGCTTTAAATTCTGTATCAGTGATGCACACTCTGGGTATAAGTAACAAGACAACAACAGAACTAACAGAGACTTAAAAAACAAGGACATTGAGTTCTACATAGCATGAAGCCCCAAGGAGACAGTCTCAGGACTGCTTGAGCATGTTATGGATGTTCTTAAGTGCCCAGACTCTTTTTCAGCTTTCCTCTTCACCATTCCCGGTGGGGTGGTGTTTCGTCCTTGGACATGTTACCTCATGATCTAAGACGGCCATCGTCAAGTGCTCACATACCAAACGTGAGAGGTAATGCAGGCCAGGCTAATGAGAGAGCTCTCTTTTAGTGTTTCTCTCCTTTTACCAGGAAGTTAGATTGTCTGCAGAAACCTCAGAAGAATTTCTCTTCTGTATCCTTGGCTAGGCTAGGTCCAGAACTGGTCGTTGTTGTATGGGATGTATAATAGTATTTGATTTTTCAGTCTCTGCAACTGGGAGGCAGACAAGGGAAAACTGGGTTGGAAATGCATATGGAGCAGCCAATCAGACCCTCCATAATGCATATCAAATACGTGCTTTTGGCCATCATGGGAGTAAATGGGGTCTAGTGATCCCCTAATATACAATTACAAAGTAACTTTATCAGATGTTAGACAGTGGGATAAAGAGAACTAAGTTCACTGAGGAAGGGAAACAAATGAAGTGAACCACATGCCCATCCCAGCTTTCTCCTGGGGAAACATTCAGACAGAAGAAAAAAGGGTAGCTCACACTAGGTAAGGTGGTTTTGCTGAGTGCAGAAACAGATCAAAACACATAGCTACTGAGGTGGCTGGAATCTGCAGAGCAAGGTACCAGAAAAGAGGGAGATGTACAGAGGAGGAGCTCCAAAATCTGCATAGAAATCCCCTTGAATCTTGGGCCAAATACTCACCTGTGTGTGTACAAAAAGACTCCATGAGGATAGGCCATAAAGAACTATCAGGGAAGGGACTTGTGACCAAGCTGAAGGCATAGGTAGATACACTTTTCCTCCTCACACAAACAAAAGAAGGACAACAAATTTAAAAACAAAAAACAACCAGAACTGCCAGAAAGTCGAACTGTACGGAAATCTGACAACCAAAGAGTTAAAGAAGAAACATTCATCCAGACTGGTGGGGGCTGGAGACAGGCAGTCAGGGCAGAGAGGATGCATGGCAAGGCAGTGGCTGGTGGACTGGGCAG
The DNA here is from genome assembly GCA_004024845.1 of Tonatia bakeri. Lineage (NCBI taxonomy): Eukaryota > Metazoa > Chordata > Mammalia > Chiroptera > Phyllostomidae > Tonatia > Tonatia bakeri. The sequence continues at coordinate 16,130 of PVIA01009810.1, read as the reverse complement.
CCCCACATTTGCAAGTGGATAAACCTGGAGGAATAACTGTGGATCAAGACAGACCATACAATCTAGGGTACCAGTGTGGGAAAAGAAAGCCTCAAAAAGCTCTGGCTGTAAAAACCTGGGGGGTTGCAGCAGCAGGAGAATCTCCCAGCCTCACAGGAGAGTTCACTGGAGAAACCCACAGGGTCCTGGAATGTGCACAACCTCACCTGCCTGGGATTCAGCACCAAAAAGGCCTAACTTGCTTGTGGGTAGCAGGGGAAGTGGCTGAAAGCTGGCCAAGAGCCTAGCAACCAGCATTATTCCCTCTCAGACCCTCCCCTATATACAGTGCCACAATGCAGCAACATTGGTTGCCCCACCCTGAAAAATATCTAAGGCTCTGCTGCTTAAAATGTAACAGGCCCACTGAGACAAAGAAATATGGCCCAAATGAAAGAGCAGATCAAAGCTCCAAAAATAGAGCCAAGCAATGAAGAGACAGCCAACCCAGCAGATGCACAATTCAAAACACTGGTAATCAGGATGCTCACAGAAATTGAGTATGGTCACAAAATGGAAGAATAAGCCTTTGCAAAAAGGCTATGCAAAGTGAAATAAAGAAAAATATACAGAGAAGCAACAGTGAAGGGAAGGAAACCGTGACTCAGTCAACGATTTGGAAAAAAAAAAAGGAAGAAATAAACATTCAACCAGAACAGAATGAAGAAACAAGAATTCAGAAAAATGAGGAGAAGCTTAGGAACCTCCAGGACAACTTTAAACATTCTAACATCAGAATTATAGGGGTGCCAGAAGGAGAAGAGAAAGATCAAGAAATAAAAAACTTATTTGAACAAATAATGAAGGGGAAATTTCCCCAATCTGGCAAAGGAAATAGACTTCCAGGAAGCCCAGGAAGCTCGGTGAGTCCCAAAGAAGTTGGGCCCAAGGAGGAACACACCAAGGCACATCATCATTAAGTTACCCTAGATTAAAGATGAAGAGAGAATCTTAAAAGCAGCAAGAGGAAAGGAGACAGTTACCTATAATAAAAAAGTGCCCATAAGACTAGCAGCTGATTTCTCAAAAGAGACCTTGCAGGCAAGAAGGGGCTGGAAAGAAGTATTCAAAGTCATGAAAGGCAAGGACCTACATCCAAGATTACTCTATCCAGCAAAGCTATCATTTAGAATGAAAGGGCATATAAAGTACTTCCCAGATAAGGTCAAGTTAAAAGAGTTCATCATCACCAAGCCCTTATTATATGAAATGATACAGGGACTTATCTAAGAAATAGATCAAAAACTATGAACAGTAAAATGACAACAAACACAACTATTAACAAATGAACCTAAAAAAACCCAAAAACTAAAATGAACTAAGCAAACAACTAGAATGGGAACAGAATTACAGAAATAGAGATCACATGGAGGGTTATCAGAGGAGATGGGGAGGAGGGAGAATGGGTATAAGAAGCATAAATGATAGGTATAAAATAGGGGGAGGTAAAGAATAGTATGGCAAATGGAGAAGCCAAAGAACTTATATGTATGCCCCACAGGTATGAACAAAGGGGGGCAATGCTGGTTGGATGGGGGGTGAGGGCCAAGGGTAATAAAGGGTAGAAAAAGATGGGACAATTGTAGTAGCATAATCAATAAAATATACTTAAAACAAAAAGAAAAAGAACTTCCAGGGAAGGAACGATTGCCAGGATGCTGAGAGCCCAACAACAACCAAAGCCGCACGGACCTGGGAGCCTTGAGTTCCAACCTGTCATGGCGAACGGGCCTGCTGGATGCCCTGGGCATTCGGTAGAGACTCCCAGAAAGGCTGCGCTCAATGCCCAGCTAATGTAGCCCTGGAGTAACTACAACTCTAGACCTGCCCTAACAAAGCTGAAAATCAAACCTGGAAAGAATCATGCTGACTCACAAAAACAATGACCTGTTGAGCAAAACTCAGTATCAAGAAAGAAAATATTCTGGACACCCATTATATTCATATGCAAGCAGAAGTTAGTATAATACAAGAAAGAAAAATGGGAGCCATTTCCAAGAGAAAAATCAGTTTAGAAACAAAATTAAACTGACATGATTAAAGTATTTAAAGGCAAAATGGAAGATAGAAATGTGCCAGAAGAGAATGCAGGTGGAAATTTCCAAGCTTTACACTGAAAGTAAAAGTATAAATAAAATGATTTCTAAATTTAATTACCTATGAATTTAAAATACCTGTAAATCAACAGCAAAAGACTTCATGAACTGAGTTACAATAAGCAAAAAACCATAAGAATGAAACTTCTGTGGAAAATGGCTAAAATTATTAATATACAGAGGCTTTTCAGAGTGAGAAGAAAAAGAATGATGCAAGTTTTTAAAAAAGTGAAGGCTATAAAATACTGATGGTCAATAAACATAAAAATATTCATCTTCATTAATAATAAAATAAAGAGTGACTAAGTACCAAAAACCTATTTCACATAATAGAGCAGTGATGCTCACTCAAATGGTATGATACCTTGATAACAAGGGTAAAGGGAAATTTGACACACCACTAATGGGGCAGAGGGTGTGGATCCATAATGAAAGGTTAATTTGACAGCATTTGTTAACAGCTGAAAAAATTTTATAATGTCCAATCATGCAATTCTACTTCTAGGAATACAGCATAAGAATATCCATTTAGGCTCTATAACTAGATAAGAGCCCAGGAAATTATATAAAGATGTGCATCACAGGATGGTTTATAGCAAGCAGTGGCTTCCAGGGACAAAATGGCAGCAGACATTTGAACACTCAGTGACCTGGCTACCCTGGAAGGACCCATGAGTATCTTTTATGTGACAAAAATCACATGCTGACCTCTGCTGCTCTGAAGCTGACCTTTCTGCTTGGCACTGCTCTGGACCTTCATGGTTCTGCATAGGAGCAGCAAGCTCCTCCTTTGAGTGCAATGTTCAGTTAGGGACGGCCTCAAGAAGGGTTTCTAGGGCCCTTAAGTATGGCAGAATTAAGTGAGAGTGTCCTTTACTCTTCTTAAAAAGTTATTTATTTTTAGAGAGGGGGAAGGGAGGAAGAAAGAGGAGAGAAACATCAGTTCTAGAGAGCCATCCACTGGTTGCCTCCTGCATGTGCCCTGACTGGAACTTGAACCCACAACCTGGGCATGTAACCTAATCTGGGGAAAAGAGCTCACAGAGTTTTTCTTTGTGGGATGATGCTCGACCAACTGAGCCACACCAGTCAGGGCAGAGTGTTTTCACAGAAGATGTACAGATGCCCAACAGGCACACGAAAAGGTGCTCGACATCACTCACCATCAGGAAAAGGCAAATCCAAATGACAATGAGCTATCACCTCACACCTGTGAGAATGGCCATTATCTTTGGTCATTTGAAATATTTTTGTTCACTCTTTTTCTTCATTTCCATTATTCTTATTGTTTTATTTTAAGTATATTTTACTGATTATGCTATTACAATTGTCCCAGTTATTTTCTCCCCTTTATCCCTCTCCTCCCACCTCCTTAGTTCCTTCCCAATATTCCCCCTGGCTTTAGTTCATGTCCATGGGTCGTATATGTAAGTTCTTTGGCTTCTCCATTTCTTAAACTATTCTTAACCTCCCCCTGTCTATTTTGTGCCTACATATTATGCTTCTATTTTAAATATTTTTCTAAAAACAACTTAGAAAGCCCTGGCTGGCGTAGCTCAGTGGATTGAGCGCAGGCTGCGAACCAAAGCATTGCAGGTTCGATTCCCAATCAGGGCACATGCCTGGGTTGCAGGCCACAGCCCCCAGCAACCGCACATTGATCTCTCTCTCTCTCTCTCCCCCTTCCCTCTCTAAAAAAATAAATAAATAAAAATCTTTAAAAAAACTTAGACATATAGGTTTTAGATGGTTATCTTTAAAATCAGTTACTGTGACAAATATTAGTTAGATTTCTATATTCACTTCCCGCTTCTACCTTCACGAAACAAAACAAGCCTCTCTTGTTCAACTTCCAATGTGCTCAGCTAACACCACTCACCTAATGTGCATCCCTGTTGGCCTTGTGACCAAATTTTAGCCAACGACGTCTAAGCGGAAGGAAAGCTGTTTAAGAGGCACGAATTCTGCTGCTGTGCCTGTCAGCCCTTCACCTCTGCCCTTTACCCTGCCTGTGACACAGTCAAGACACCTGACGTGAAGGCAGCACTCGCAGCCATGACACTGGAGCACCACTCTGAGGAGGGCGGAGCAGGAGCATGGGGGCAACCAGGGTCCCTGGTGGACTTCATGGGCTGCCCTGGGCTCCACCACTTCTTTTTGCTTCAGAAAAATTAACTTTTCTTGTTTAAACTATTATCTGTCACATTTTCTTTGAATTTTAACCAGACACATTCCTAACCAAGATTCACATTTATAGTCACAACTCCCATAATTATCTTGCCATGAGTTGTGTTTCAGGCTATTATTCTTGTGCCTTTATTGTAATTCACCTCAAACCCATCCTGACAGTAGATACCGTGTATATGAATCAATAAAGTTACATGTGTTTATAACTATTGCAAGTTCTGCATTGCAAACTTGTGCAGGTCAGCAATAAAGGCATAAATGGTCTGCAAAGATTTTTCTAAACCTGAATATTGATCAAAGAACCTAAAACCATTAGTTTTGTTTTATTTCAGAGTAATCACCTCCTATAAATTGCTTGTAATATAATTCTATTCATAAGAAAGGAAGTGAAAATACATTTTGTGATGAGAATTTTATTTCACCCTTTGTGAAAATTATAAATGTCCTTAAGTATTATTATCCCGGGCTGAGATGCCAGGGTTCAGACACATAGCTTCAATTTCACTTTGTTCTCTTTGCATGAAGAAAATCTGACTTCCTCTCGGCTTCCAGCACAACTGGACTTCAGAATGCTGGGAAGTGAATAACTCTCAAATATGTGGGGACGATGAATGGGATATAAATTGCTGAGGATTATCATCATCTTGATGGCACTGCAGGTTTTTTCTCTTCTTTAGATACAGACTCAGCGACTGGAAAGAGAGACACAATGAACTCAGTAACTCTACCCAAGAATGAAGGGCATAACCTAAGCCACTCTCACTGTTCTGTTGAAGATGGGCTGCTTCGCCCTTATTGCGAATTCCTACAATTTCCAAAGGTGTCTATAGAGACTTGAAATTCTTATCTGTGAAAGAGTGATGAGACAGAATCAAGGTTCATTTAGGAAGTTTCACCTGATTGCAAAAGGGCCAAAGGAATTAAACCTACTTCTGGAAATTTCCATGTATATTAGTTCTTCATTATTACAAATGGAATTCTATGGAGTTCTGAGGCTGTCACTTAAACCTTCTAAATAACCTGCCATAAAAGAGAGATATCAAGGAGGGACAATATGTCATCTGTGGCAGGAGCTGAGATATATTACAGAGAAAAATGCCTCTTGGCTTTGCATGCAAAAAAAAATTCCATTAAGTAAGTAATTAATTAACCTAAGAAATATCCTGAGCAATTGATACATTTAACAAACTTTATCTAGGGTCTATCATTTGTTAGCACTGAGATTTATACTGAGGATACAAAAAGCATTTATATGGCAAAAGTATGTAACCTTAAAAGGTTTACAACTGAACAGGAAATGTAAGACATATATAAGAGCAAAAAAGTAACAATGCAAAGACTGAGTATGCTACACAGAACTGACATGGTCAAGGGACCACAGGACTTCCCAGGAGTGAATCCACTGTCGTGGTTTAAGGGGCTTTGTAAACTGGCAGAATGGGTTTGAGACCCTGTTCATCACACTGCTCCTTGCTGGCTCTGGGCATGTTGTGAAACCTCGTCTGTAAACCTCAGTTTCCTCACCTGTAAAATGGATTTTTATAATTGTACCTACTGCACAAGGTTGTGTTAAGGATTAAATATAACATGTAAAATGCTAAGTATAAAGTCTAGCAAAAATAAATATTAGCCATTATAAATAAATATGGGAGGAATGATGACTGAAGACTGGGTCTGTAGCTGAACTAAGTCTTTCTAGAAATGTCATGAAGGACCCAACTTAAACCGACAGAGGAGAGGAGCTACTCAGAGCATGGGCCAGCACGGCTGAAGACCGGGAGACAGGCGTGCACAGGGTATGTTTGGGAATCAGTAAACCTGAATGCAGCTTAACACTAGTACTTAACTTCTAAAAAATAAATATTGCAATAAATAAAGAACAAAGGACATGAGCAGTGCATTCACAAATTAGGAAATAATTAGTAAACAAACATATGGGAAAATATTCAGGCTCACCAGGAATCAAAATAAAATGCAAATAACAGTCAGACCTCAGCACCAGCAGCTCCAGAACTCACCAAACCCTGTACTCATTGCATTTTGACGAGAAAAAAAGGTTTCAGCATTCGGCATTTGCTAAGGACTTGTCGGTTTCAGCACTCAGCACAAGATCCAGAATAGATTAAGGGCGAGTACTGAGGTGCCACCGTAAAACAACGAGAGGAATGCTGACTCAAGACGGTGGATTAAGTACACCAGTTTAATCACCCACTGCACCTCAAATCCCTTGATGGGAGTGATGTAAAGGAAAGAGAACACAGTGCCGTCTGCAGACTAGAAGTGCTGTGACGTTCCTGAACCGTGTAAATCGAACTGTAGTAAACTGATGGAACAAACCCAAAAGAGTGCAAACAGAGGATCGCCACAGCGACGCTAGCCATTCTGGAGGTTAGCCAAGTTCACCGGTGATTAAAACATTAATTGGGGAAATAATTGGGTAGCTGCTGTAACAGAAACATCCTGAAATCTCACTGATAAAACACAAGAGAAGCTCATTTGCTTCTCTCACCGCATGCCATCAGCAGCAGGGATGGGAGTGGGGGCTCAGGGGAAAGGGGCCGCTGCAATCTGTCCTTCAGGCTGACGGAAGCTTTCCCGTCTTCCACCTACTTTAGATATTTCCCTGGGATAAGAAAGAGGGTGGATGTGATCATTCCCTTAGACTGGAGGCAAGTGCCCTGTATCGTGCCCCTCAGGGATCCCTGTGCTTTAGAGAATTTTCCTTCAAATTTTCTAAGTCTATTGCCTGGAACTGCTCAGAGACAGCTGTGTCATCCCCCAGAGCCCAAATCTGGACCTACTGTAACATGGGTCATGGTCACCAAAAGCCCCTCTCTGAAATTTTCCAAGCTTCCTCCAATGACTAGAAATGGCTAGGCTCTGTGAACATTTTTTGCTACTCTTCTCTGGGAGTCCGATTACCCATAGATAAGGCTGCTTGATACTGTCCCACAGAGCATAGTGCTATATTTAGGGGTTTTTTTTTTAGGTTTCTTACTCTCTGTGCTTTCCTTCAGATAGTTTCTGTTACTGCCTTGAAGTATACTGGTCTTGTCTTCTCCGTTGCCTAATCTGCTGTAAATCCCACCCAGTATGTTTTTCATCACACATATGGTATGTTTCATCTTTAAAAGTTATTCTGATATATGAAGTCTGTCTGGAAAAAGCCCAGCCATTGTTAATACAATGAGAACAGTTTGTATGACACTGATGTAACCTGGCCGCCAAGGAGATTGGACTAGAATGCACATGCGTGAACAATGACAACTTCACTGTACTAGTCAGTGGGGGCAGTAGTCACCGTTGAGTGAGCATGTGCACTGTGTGGCCATCTAATTCAAAATGACTGAGCAAGTACAGCAATGAATCTGTATCCAATCTTACATTAAGCTTGAAAATTCCTCCATGGAAACTATTCAGATGATTCAGAAGGCTTTCAGAGATGATTTAATGAGTGCAGCACAAATACAAATGTGGCACAAATGCTTCAAAGACGGTTGAAAATCTGTTGAAAGTGATCCACATTCTGGAAGGCCTGCAACAAGCAGAACACTTGAGAATGTTGAACGTGTACAGACTGCAGTCAACAAGGATTGGCAACTGACGGTGTGAGAACTAGAAGCTGATCTGGGGATTCCAAAAACTCCTGTGTCTGAGATTTTGACACAGGATCTTGGCATGAAACGTGTCATGGCAAAATTTGTTCCCTGACTTCTGCTACCAGAGCAGAAGGAACGTTGTGACATCATGCTGCAGTTGCTAATGACTTTATTCAAACCTCTACCAATGGACCAGATTTCCCCAAGAAGGTCATAACCACAGATGAATGGTGGATCTGTGGCTATAATCCAGAAACAAAAGCCCAGTCATCCCAATAGAAGTTGCCTGGTTCTCCACACCCAAAGAAATTGCAGCAAAGTGGCAGCAACATCAGGACAATGTTAACTGTGCTTTTTGATGTGGAAGGTGTTGTCCAGCATGAGTACACCCCTCCAGGCCAAACAATTAATAAGGAGTACTACCTCAATGTTCTCTGTCCATTGAGAGATGCAATATGCCAAAAACAGCCACAACTATGGGCAACTGGTGATTGGCAACTTCGTCATGAGGACACGCCCACTCATGTATCACAGCTGGTGCAGAGTTTTTTGGTGAAACATCAAATCACCCAGGTGATTCAGCCCCCTTACAGCCCAGATTTGGCACCAGCAACTTTGGGCTTTTCCCATAACTAAAATCACCTTGAAAAGAAAGAGATTTCAGACCATCAATGAGATTCAGGAAAATAAGATGGGGCAGCTGATGGTGATTGAGAGAACTGTGTGAAGTTTCAAGGTGCCTACTTTGAAGGGGACTGAGGCATCACTGTCTTATATACAATGTTCCTTATATTTTGTATCTTTTTCAATAAATGTCTCGATTTTTCATATTACATGGCTGGATACCTTCTGGACAGAACACACACACATATATACACACATATATATAGTATGTATACATATATAGTATATGTATGTGTTCTATATGTGTGTGTATAGTGTGTATATATGCATATATACTAATATGTATATATACTATATATGTATATATACTTACATACATCCCATTTCTTTTCTTAATGTTTCTATATTTTCTTCTATACCTTCATGAACATATAGAGTATATTTATAGTAGATGCCTTCATTTTTGCTGGTCTATCACTTCTGGAGTTTGTTGTACCCCTTTGAATATGATTAGGTTTTTGGCACACAGTTAAGTTACTTGGAGTGAGTAGAATGCTTTCAACACTTACGTCAGAGCATTGTTATAGGGCATTCAGAGGAGTCATGAATCAAGAGCTGACTGAGTTCCAGTCTGAGTCTTACACTAGGGCAATATTCTTTGGAGATTTCTACCCATTGTGTTTTATACAATGAGGTCTTTTCACTATGGCTGGTGAGACCATGAACTATTAACCAGGCCTGTCCGAATTTCAGTAATTGTTCACCCTGCTGCATTCTGGTGGTTGTTCTTCCATTCTCAGAGTTTGGCCTTCGACATGCATAGGCCCGTACTGGGCCAGAAGCTCAGGTGTGTACTTGACAGCTTGCTCACACACTCTCTCTCTCTCCGCCTCCTCTCAAAATTTTGAGAAATGCTACTTGCTCTACAAAAATGGTGCTATAAATTTATATTCCACCAAGAGTTTTTGAGAGTGCCTACTTTTCTGAACTCATGCAAATTCTAAAGATGCCAATCCTAAAGCATTCACTAGGGATCGTCAGTAATCAAAATAGGAAAGACAAATGCCTCTAAACATATAAAGTTATGCTCGATCCTGTATAGAACACAGAGATCCAAAGAAAAAAGAAAAAAACAATTCAGTAGAAACAGAGACCATGCAAAGAGAGAAAACATTAAACAATGTTATTAGAGAAGATATTGCATTCATTTTCAAAAATTCTTATTTTTAAATGGATATTCAGAAAATAAAAAAATGCTCACATAAGTTTAAAATGTGTTCAGAAAGGTTAAAAAAAACAATAGGAGGGTTGAGGAAATTTCCCATAGGTGTTACACTCACACATAAAAAAAGACAAAAATATTGGAAATAAGAGAAAAAGATAAGAAAAATAAAATAACCAATCCAGGAAATCCAATGCCTAAGTAGTATGGGCTCCAGAAATAGAGAAACAAAGAGGAGGAAATGATCAACAAAATAATTGAGGAACATTCCCCAAAACTTTGATGCCAGACTGAAACAGTCCACTGAGTGCCCAGTACAGCAGATTGAAATAAATCTAGAATGAGGCACATTACTGTGGAATTTTAAAACAGTGGGGCAAAGAAAAAAGTTCTATAAATTTTGAGAGAGAGAGAAGATAACAATGGAGAAATAGCTTCAAATGATATCATTCTAGAATTCTACACTCAACCCAACTATCAAACAAGAGCGAAAATGGAATATAAACATTTTAAGATATTTATGATCTTAAAAAAATCTCTTTTTCATTAACTCATTATTAACTAAAACTGATTAAGAATGTCCCATCAAGCCCTGGCTGGTGTAGCTCAGTAGATTGAGTGCAGGCTGCGAACCAAAGCATCGCAGGTTCGATTCCCAGTCAGGGCACATGCCTGGGTTGCAGGCCATGGCCCCCAGCAACCACACATTGATGTTTCTCTCTCTCTCTCTCTCTTTCTCCCTCCCTTCCCTCTCTAAAAATGAATAAATTTTAAAAAAATCTTAAAAAAAAAAAGAATGTCCCATCAAAATGAAGAAGTAAACCAAGAAAGAGAAAAGCCGCTGGAAAACAGGAGGCACAATGCTAAGGAAAGTAAGTGGAACATGCAAGAGAAAAGTAAAAAAAAGATGGCGAGATGGTAGTCACAAGACAGGTATACAGAAGACCAGAACAGTGTTACCCAAAGGACAGACACACTGAGGGCCACCATTAGCCTCTTTGTCATCATTTTAATCCGAGGATAGAATGCCCAAGTGAAGTTGGGCCCAGTTTTGCAGATGCACTGGGCTTGTTTGAACCATGTAACGATGATGAACCTTTTCCACTTCACACGCTGACTCTTGGATCAACTGAGAAGACTCATCTCTTTCTAGACTTGCTCAAAAGGGGCTTCTGAAAACTGTGAGGAAAGCTGAGTCCAGGCCACAACCCAGTGACTCTGTGAGGGTGTGTCTTCCGTTTCGTCTAACAGAAGCAACGTTGCCTCTTCCATACACAGCTAAGCTGTGCTTGCTGCTTGGTTTTCCAAAATTAAACGATATATTATTGCAGGATATATACATAGGTAATAAAGCTGGAAAGAGAAACACAATGAACACAGAGCTAGTACAGCAGTTCCTCCAGAAGAATAAAACAAAGGCACATCACGTAGGAACACAGGGCCATTCTAAAGTGTCAGCAATGTTCTGATCTAGTTAGTGTATTCACAACTTTTCATTTTATAGTTATTCTTTAAAATGTACATATTCATTGTTGTATACATTCTTTTATGTGTGTGATATACACTTCACAACAAAAAAAGTATAGCAACATAATAATGTTCATAACTGGGAAAGTAGGCCATAGAGTTAAATGCCTACTATAATCACCCCTATGTGCATTATGTGCTGGTGGGAGAGGGGTGCAGCATGGGGAAAAGGGAAGGCAGTTATAGCCAGTGAGAACAGTAAATTATAGTGAAAAGATTATGCATGATTCCTCACAAACCCAACAGTTTTCAAGTGACTTCAAACGCAGTATCCCATTTAGTACTCCCCATTCTGTGGAGCAGAGGTTTTCACCACTCTGATATTGCAAACAGAGAAGCAGAGGCGGGCACTGTTTAACGAAGCCTGCCCTCCCCTCACAGTCAAGGAATAAGTGCACTGGGGCTCAGATGTCTATGTCACACCACCTCTCTGCACCACACTCTGCTCTAACCTTAGGCAAGTGACAATCCCACTAAACTGCGGCTTCTTCATTTGTAATATAGTAGTGATGATGGGGTTTTACTTAAAGAGTTCTCAGGATTAAGTGAAATAAAGCAAGGAAAGCACTTTACTATACCACCTAGCACGTCATAAGTACTCAATAACTGCTATGTATCAATAAGAGTAATGTTAATATTCAGCTTCAATGTGATAGTTGAGTGCAGTACTATCCAACTAGGCATTAGGCATACGAGAGTGGACATGAACTCACTGTCCAGTGGAGACACACAGTTAAGGTCTGGGACCCAGGGACAAGACGAGGCATGTATGGGCACACCTGTGGTGCTGCGGGAACAGAAAGGGAGAATGTGTGGACTGGGTCTGGCGAGGTGAAGGCAGCTGGGAAGGCTTCCCCAGGGAAATGTTACTCAGAGATATACAGTTGCACTGGAAGGAATCTATGAGATACATCCAGACGATGTCCTTAACCCTCACTGAGAAAAGAAAAAATGACTGTGGAACTGAGGCAGGGCTACCGCTGTCCCCTGAGTTTGACACCACCCTGCTGAAAAGTTCAGCAGTGACTGTTAAATCAAAGGAATAAAGGCACAAGGCCATTGATTCTAGGAATTAAAAGAGAACTAGTTTCAGGAAAACTTAAATATGTACTGAGAGTTAGATGATATCAAGGAATTGTTCATTTTGCTAGGTATGATATGATGGTTATGTATATTTTTAATGTCTTTCTTCTCTGTTAGAGATGCAGAGTTCAATTTCCGTAGTAGTTCATCTCACACTATCGGCCTACAATAGGAATGGGATGGGGGCGGCAGGGAGTGGTGACAAAATTACAAAAGAAAGTGTCATAAGAACGAAATCACCAGGAATTCAGTAAGAATAATCTTTTCTCTACTTTTATGTATGTTTGACATTTTCCATAATGAAATTTCTAAATTAAAAAGAGGCACTAGTGACTTGAAGAAAGCTGTTTCAGACCAGCACTGTGGGCAGAAGACAGACCAGAAGGACCGCGGGCGCTGTGGGCGATGGCACATGACGGCCGTGAGCAGGGCCTGGCTCGAGAACGCTGGCCGGCTGGAGGAGCACCAGGCAGAGCACCAGGCAGAGCACCAAGCAGAGCAAACGGGGATAAGATAGAGAGGGGCGCATAGGTATAAGCGTGGTTTGGCTAAGTATAAGGGCGACTGAAATGCATTTGTGGTTCTAAACGAAGAAGCCACTGGAGGAAGAAAGACTAAAAAAGTAAAAGAGAAGAGATGAGAGATTAAAACCCCAGGGAGCAGGCATGAGTCCTAGGAGGGGAAGTGATTCAGCCCTCCGTAAGAGCGAGAGAAACTACTTTCACATCCATGTCCGTCAGGGCAAAGCCTCCAGTTCTCCCACAGGCACGGGCTCCCTTTGCGTCAGGAAGACAGCGGCCATCACTGCTATAGCTGGGATGGTGCTATCCTGATGCAGAACATCATCAGGATATGACCTTGGAGGGCACAAGCTACCAACAAAAAGGAAGCAAGGCAACCTGACCTGGTGTGGCTCAGCTGGTTGGGCCTCATCCCAGAAAGACAAAGGTCGCCGGTTCGATTCCTAGTCAGGTCACAAGCCTGTGTTGCCCTTCAGTCCCCAGTTGGAGCGTGTAGGAGAGGCAACTGATTAATATTTCTCCTTCACACCAATATTTCTCTCCCTCTGTTTCTCACTTCCTTCCCCTCTCTCTAAAAATAAACAAATAAAACCTTAAAAAAAAAAGGAAGGCAAAGGCAGGTGAATAAAGAGCTACAAAGAACAAGCAAGACAAATCTGGCACGGGGTGAATCATACCATTCACCCACAGCTCCGCCTCTCTACCACTAGCTCCAACCAGATTCCAGCAAACATTCTACCCACAGTCTGAGGTCTCCCGGTTAGATGTGGCTCAGGTTGGGGTTACTCATCTGAGGGTTAATATGGTCTCGGCCTGAAGTAAAGGCAGAAAATATGTGTGTAGTGGGGGGCAGGAGGAGATGGGGAGGAGCTGTGTCCAAGTTATAAGACCCAGATTCAATAGGCCCTGAACCTCAAGGGTCAGTTCAATCCTGAGCCAGCCTTTTTGGTTTGAACAGCAGCAGGCTGCTTAAATGGCTGCTCATTAACAGAACCCAAGATATCATCCAATACTAAGCCTAATGACGAGGAATTCTGACTCACCACTTCTCTTCAATGTGATTTCTACAGTTGCTCTTAAGTTGGTCCACGGTGGGAGAAAACTATTCCAAAATAATCATCATTAAAAAAGATTCAGTGTCCACGCAAACCAAAAAAACATTTCCTACCTTTTCCCTTACATCCATCCAAAAAAGTACCTAAATCAGTGGTCCTTTGAGAAAACCAACAATAATCACCAATTGTTAAGGAACTAGAATTTCCCCAGAACAAGTAATTGTCTTAACAATGCCAGCTCAGGAACTGTGAACTCTTTGTTACACTGTTTAGTTGCCTTAATGGAACATCATTAAAATTCCTTCTTCCACTCACTACTTGAGAGGCAAAGCCAGGGAAATGGTCCACTAGGCACAAGTACAGATATTGTAATTAGCGACATTGTAACCAGGGTTTCTGCCCACAGATATGCTAAATCATGTGAATTGCATGAATAGTGAAACAGAGTGGCAAGTCTTTCCCATCTGCCTTCTGAGCTGAATCCATACTCTGCTTCTAATTAGAACTACAAAGATTTCCCATATAAAACTCACATTTCTAACTCTCCATCCATTACTGACTCTTCCATGGGGCCACCTCACGCACAGTCCTCGCAGCAATACTCACTCCTGTGCGTTTTCTTCTCCCTGGGACACAATCCATTTCCCCTCACCAGGAATTCTCACTGACAATACCTGGAGAGCAGAGCTAGTCTCAGAGAACAGCTTGCCTAGTGCCAGGCTTCATTTGTCTTTCCCCGTGGGTCATTTATCACAGGGAGGTGACCTGTTGAGGTAAATCCTAATTGAAAGCCTGCGTGGTCTCTGGTGTGCGACCTGAATGCCAGTACCAACCAAAACGAATTACTTTACACCCTGCACACACGTGCACCATGTCAGAATTGGGCAAAGTCCCACAAGCCAGCAATAACATGCCCTATCACTGTCTTTGGAAAAAAGATTCTTCCAATTCTTAGAGGAAAGTAATCATATAGTATTGCAATTTACATATGCAATCCGAGATTTCTCCCATGCCAAAGGCTTTGTTTCTGCAGTATATTTAACTACCTTACTACCAGAACCCAACACAAGAAGGTCGGTTCTATGTCTGGGTGGGTTCCCACTTCCATTTCCTCACCCTGCCCCTACACTACAGGTAGAACCCATTCATAAAAACCTCAGGCACATTCATTCGTTCGCTCAGCAAACACAAGTTCCTGTGATCCACCAGGCAGAGTGGTAAGATAGTCAAATCACCAGAGGAAGATAGAATTTAGATTTTAAAAAGGAATTGCATACACGATTGATTTTTGATTTCCAATATTTAGAGTTAATTTATGCATAAAACTTAGAGTACTTAAAAAATGGCCAGAGCAGAAAGTGAATGGTGGCACAGGTGATGATGTAAAAGCACAGACAACAAATGTTGGGAAGTGAAAGGGAAGGAAGGTTGCTGAGGGGAAGGGCTGAGGACTCAGGAGATACTTCACCGAGTCTGTGGAAGAAAACACAGAAGTATAATGAGCTAATGCTGGTAAGCTGATTACAGTGAACCTTCCCGGGCCCTCACCTACAGTCACCTGCCCTTTCTCTCCCCTCCCCCCACCTTTACTGGTCAGCAGAGGCCAGATCGTGTTTCCTCCTCTACATTATTCTTTGGAATCACGTGCTCAGGAACGACCAAGGTACATCGTGATTAATCTAAACTGTGGTCACTCCAGGCTCCTTGTCAGTCATTAGTGGTAAGGTTTGTCATTGCTTTTAGCCAAAGAGACATGGGGAGGAACCTGCACCCGGCTCTTGGGAGAGAGAAAGGGAGAGCAGTCTCCCACATTTTTAAGACATTTTCTGAAAGAATTAACCTTATAGCTGACCTATCTTGGAACAGGTTATTGTGGGGAAATACATTTTCCTTACTGCTTAAATATTTAGAATTAATTCTTTTCTCACTAGAAGTGAAAGCAACCTAACACACAATTACCCATTAAGGGATTAAAAATGATGATCTAACTGTACTGGAGAGAAGGAAGCAAGAAGGGAGGAGGAACTATAAGTGAAGGAAGTTCTCACATATGACAGCAGGTCAATAGAAAAGATACATACAATTAGTTTTTTAAAAAGAAAAGAAGTGGCAGCATAAGAATTCTATTTGGAGAGCTGGAGGCAGTCATCCCAAGAAACAAGTTAAAAGGGGGAGGG
>PVIA01009809.1:0-57325 GCA_004024845.1 Tonatia bakeri | reverse complement strand
AAATATTCATATAATTTGCTTTTCCCACTATTTGTGTAACTTCATTGAGGCTTATTTTACATATTATATAATTTATTCATTTCAAGTGTAAATTAAATAATTTAAATAAAATTTACCAACTTATAATTTGTATAGTTTTATGAAGATAAATTTGAAAACCTAGATAAAACAGATAATAGAAATATTTAAAACTTTTTTCCTAAGTTAACATGTATAAAGTACTTTTTGTAAAATGCTCCTCATTGAAATCTATCCTATTAAGAGGGAGAAAGTTCAAACAAATTAATATCTAGGGAAAAAAGTAGTTTGAAAGAATCTCACAGAAAGACACTAGGGTATTTCCCAGGAAACTTTACAGGGGAACTAAACCATTTCTTTAAAAAATGGATAATTCCAAACTACATAAAATCATATAAAACATTAAAAGTTTATAAAATGTGTTTGTATGGCATTGATGCAACATAGATACCAAATCCAGGAAAAAACTGCATCAAGACCAGAAAGTATAAACCATACTTGCTTATGAGTAGACTTGAAAAAAATTTCTTCAGTATATTGAAAAGCATATTATTATTAAGTTCACTATTTCCAGGAAAGTGAGGGTGATTTTATATTTGGAAATTTATTAATAAAATCCATCATGTAATTAAAATAAAAAAGACTAATCATGTGAATGCTGGGGTCTGCCCTGCCTGGTCATAGGAAGCTGTAACCCCCCATGGCTAAGGCTGAGTGAGAGACCTCCGAACCAGGAGACACTAAGGAGACAAAACTTATTTCCCTGGCATGAATGCTGCCTGTTCTGTGCCGACCCCCAATGCTTGATCAGTTAATCGATGATGGGTAAGATTCCCCAAAGGGGGGATCACTTAAGACAGGCATGATCACATGGAGGCCCCAGTGAAGAGACTTAGGGGTGTGTGGAAATTAGGGGGTGACCAACATTGACCCCTGTCCCCTCGGCTTTGACAAAGCCTGACTCCTTGTTCTGGCTGTGAGAAATCCAAGTCTCCCAGCTGCCTTTGTCTCCTCTGCCTGAGTCAGGCCTGCAGAAATAACAGGGGCGGTGCAGTCCAGAACAGAGTCTGGACCCCTCGGGTAATTAGACCTGGGACACGGAATATGCAAGATCCTGTGAGACCTGCTTGCTGGACGATGCTCTTGAATTAAAATATGAAGGCACGGGCAGGAAACAAAACTAGCCTTTTAAGTCCTGTAGCCTTTTAAGTGATAAAACCCCAAAATCTCAGTGTGAACTCTGTCAGTTCTTTGAAAGTTATCTATTCCTTTTGATCTTCCCTGACAGACTGTAATCAACAAACTGTATCTGTATTCTTAATAAAAGCCTACTCAGGTGGTGACTCAGGGTACTGTCCTTTGAGAGAGTGGCCAGGACGCTCCGAGGCGCCCTCCCCTTGAGAGGGTAGCTGGGCCATCCATTTTCCCTCCACACAGGACTCAGTAGTCCGTGTGAATGTCTCATGTCTCATCCATGATGCCATGGACACTGAGGGCCAGTGTCTACATCATGTGAACATCTCCATTGATGAAGAAAAGGTGATTGAAAAAAATCTATTCATGTAAAAATACTAAATGTAATGTGAATTGTTGGATATTTCTTTAATACAAACTCAGCCCAAATAAGTCATATCTTGAAAATCAAAAAGATAAATGAAAAAAAAAAAGTAGTACAAACTTGAGGAGAGCTTAGTAAAATAGCAGATCATAAAATCTATAGCCTTCCTACAAATAAAGGAACATCAGATAAGATGCATAATAGAAGAGAATATTGATTTATGACAGCAAAAAGAAAAAATACATGGGCATGAAATTACAGGAAACATCCAAGTATTAAATGAAAAAGGCTCTAGAGTCCTTAGAAATTCAGAAATAGATTTGAAAATAATGGAAAATTACACTAGCTTTTTGTACACAAATACTTTTTAATTTACCTAAATGAATGAATGAATAGATGCCTAGTCTTAAAACAAAGTTGATAAATAAGATGTATACTAGGTTAAAATTTAAAAGTTATGTATATTAAGACTTCATCCTGGAAATGACAAGCCAAGACACAGGGTAGGAGAAAGAATAGTCAATCAATACGTTGTATTTGTTGAAGACTAGTAGCAATATCATAAAATAAACTACACATCAATAAAAAATCAGATGAGCATAACAAGTGTGGCAAAGAATTGAACAAGATGTTGCTAATTAGTTCATCTATAAAACCAGCACATGTGTGAATAGCTGTTCAATTTCATTAGGCATCAGGAATATACTAATGAAATATTCAATAGGATATCACAACAAAAATGCCTAATTTTTAAAATGAACAACAATATCAAGCATTCACAAGAATGTAGAACAACAGAATTTCTCATACTATGCTGGTAGAAATATACATTGGTGTACCCATTACAGAAAATTATTAAATTGTTTGGTGATTTTTACTAGAGCTGAACAAATATGTACCCTCTGGTCAGCAGTTTCATTCTTTGTTATCAAACCAACTCAATGTGTACATTTTTTAACAAGATCAATACATGAAATGTTTATTGCTGCATTATTAATATAGAAACACCAGAAATAGCTGTTCATTAATAATGAAATGGATAAATCTATTTTGGTATGTATACTACCATATACATGTAAATATATTTATAGACTAGAATACTATGTTATAGTAAGTATAATAAGGAAAAAATATTGCTACATGCAATAGAATGAATACATTTTACAAAAATAATGTTGAGGATAAAAGAGAGTGAATATATTTAAAGTTGAAAACAAGGCATAGCTAGAAGTCAGGGCCATTGTTACTTTTAAGAGGGCCAGATGACTCATTCCTGGATCCTGGCAATGCTCTGTCTTCAGATCTGGAGGCTGGTAAATGCAAGTGCTTACTTTGTAAAAATTGATTGTTTTCCAGATGATGCATTTGTTTTTCTTTACATCTGCTCCCCTTCAATAATTTTAAAAAGTGACAAATCCTTAATCTGCATTAATACAGAATTTGTAATTTCTTGATGGAAAAAACATATTTTACAATTATGATAAATTAGTAAAACAGCATGCCACAGCTAAAAGTATTCCAGAGAACTTGGAAAACCCCACACTTTCATTTCTTCCTAGGATGAAAAAATAAAGTGATTTATAAAATACCTTGCCTTAAAGTTTGAAAAATGTAGAATTTGAGCAGCTACATACCACTTACTTAGGGATAATGTTTGTTTTCAGACAAAGTATCTAAAAGGAAAATGTCTTTTGAGTGTTGAATTAGCATATAAAATCACATGTGCATATTGTAAGATGTGCTGTAAGAATGAAAGTAGAAGAATGTATCTATCCTAATCAGCAACTGATGGTTACTTATGGAGAGTTAGATTCATCATTGTGCAAGACTCATCATTCAAGCCTAGGTAATCTTTGTAATGTGCTTGTTTTGTAAGAAAACAACTAAATCCTTCTGCCTTTACTGTTTATTTTTTTAACTAACAAAATGCTTCAGTTTTAGTATTATTTGTTTTCCAGGACTATAAATGCCTAAAAATAAAAACCCAATGATGTCTTTTACTTGAGTTTTAGCAATGTCTCCAATTCTAGGAAACTAAATCTGTCTCTGCCTCTATTGCTATATGCCTAGAGAGTGACTTAGAGGTAAATGGCTTAGTTTCATAATATTTTATTGACACAAATTTCATTTTAACAGTCATATATCTTTACCAAATAAGGCTATGCTAAAACTGAAGCCTCTAAGAGAAATACATTTGTATAGGAAAAATATAGCAAGAGGTTGAAAAAGTTTGAGGAATCTAGTGAATAGGGCATGACACTTGGTCAGCAACTAAAATGGGAACATTAAATGTGATATCAATTGTCCAGGGATAATACGGATTTCCAGGGCAAATATGATTTATTTGTGCCATGCTGAACTGTTGTGCCAAAGGAGAAAACATCTATCATTGTAATGAGGCAGGAGATAGTCAGGAGAGAGGAAACTCTGGAGGCACTTTCTGGAAAAGTGCTGAATCATGGTGAATCATGACTGCACCTGTGCAGAAGATGCTACATGACCTCTGCTTCATTATAATAGAGTTATGATAAATTAGCATTGTGGGACTACCCTTACCCCAAGTGGTCAATCAAGGAAAATCATGGGAGACTGCATTAACAGTAGCTTAAAAGTAATATAACTACTTGTACATGCCTAATAAAAGCCTGCCAATGCTAGACAGGAAATCCCCACCCTATAAACAGAATGCCTCCAGACACCAAAGGTCAACCTCTGCTTGGAGTTGGCCTGCTCCCATGGTCTGTGGAGTGTACTATCACTTAAATCTGCTCTCTCTTTCTGCTATAAACTCTGTTTGTTCATTTCGATTCACTGTTCAAGATCACTAAGAATCTGGTTATCTGTGCTCACCTGCAATAGTAAGAAAGTGCTGTTTTCAGGCTACCTAATGGCCATGAAATCATATTGTTGGCCCAATCAAAGACCAAATCAGAACTTTAAAAACTTGACAGCTTCTCATTTGTCTCTATTTAGCAAATTAAACTTTTCACTTTACACATCACTACTTAGAATCACAACCCAGGCTTCTGTTTTCTTAGAACTCTGAAAGAAAAATAAGAGCTCTCTTTATGGCTTGTTAACTTTCTCATACACAGTGTTTGTAAGAATTCAGTATATTTGAAAACATTTCTTTTGCTCAAAGGAAAAGAATTACAATCTCAAATGATTTTTAACCCCAAAGCAAAATAAGATTCTCCCAATTGGTATTTTTATTCAAAATGGAATATTAAAATCAAATAGCTCCAGGCAAAGACAGTGATGATCAAAGGCAATGAGTATGAAAACCAAGGATTTGTTTAAGAGGGAAAAGGAGATTACATTGCCTTGTCATTAGAAGTGAAAATGATTCTAACATATCAGTCTCACCATGGACTGGTTGATCAGGCAGAGACCAAATGCTCTTGTTGGCAAATGCTTAGCTGTAAGGAAACTCACTTTAGATGCAACCTGGCTCCAGCAGCAAAGGAATTTTGGAAGTGGGACTCTCTGTTTAATAACTCTCTGTAGCCTCTGGCTTGGCTGACTACCCAGAAAATAGAAATACCCACAGGAAGAAGGTTAATGAATGTATGGAGTGTGATAACTGCCTGATGTTTTCTGTTAATTTAGGAATTCATTGTTCTTTCTGGTGGTCTACTGACTATTCATTGTATGGTTTTACTATCAACCTCTGAATAAAAAGGGACCCAGTCCTGGAAAGGGTTTGGATTCTCCCCGGCTAGCCACCCCAGGGAGAGCTGCTTTGCCCATGCATGTAAATTTCTCCTATTAAAATTCTTATGAATTTGAATAAGGCTACCTGTTAGTTTCTCAGAATGGATCCTGAATTTTTTAGACTCCCGAACATAGCTGAAATGAAAGAATATTGTAAAAGTAGGTAAAGAATGAACAGTGAGTATAAAAGGAAGGTACTTCTTCAGAAAATGCACACATTTTGTATACCACTCTATTCAGATTTAAATCCTACTGGCTATAAATTTGTACATGAAGTTGAAAGTAATCAGACTTTGATTTTTATGTTTATTCAGAAATAATATACTATACTCCTAGTACATGGCAGGTACTGGGCCAGGTCCTAAAAATCTAAAGATAAATGAGACATACCCACAAACTGCTAGTTACATATTATATTAAAACAGAAGACTTCCTATGAGAGTTCCAACTGCTAAAAATTTGAATGTCTGTGTGTTATTTTAAACAGAAACTAAATACTGTCAATCAACAGATATAATAAATCTTTACTAATAGTTTATTGTGCTCAGCATGTCCAACATGGAACTTTTATAAAAGAGTTTTAAGGCATGATCTTAACACTTAATAAGTTTAAAACATTGTTAGGCAGAAAAAAATATATAAGAATTCCCCACATAAAGAAAATATAGGCTAGGTACAAAATCAAGAACCAATGTTTTGTGGAGCAAAGTATTATCTCAATACTTCAAGTGTTACCCATAATACTTTGTGGAACAAAGTATTCTATGCTGTTAGTGTAGAAGTGTGAGATAAAATGTCCATATCTATGGCATTACTTTAATTTATCTTTAAATTAAACATGGAAACAAAAATTAGTTTGGAAAATACAAAGATAGAGGCCAGAAAATTTATCATTGAGGTTTAGCTACATATTTTGTCTCATTATTTGAAATTTACACTTTGAAAAACATTGTTCTAGGTGCTAAACAAAATATACAGAAAAAATAAACAAAACAAGAAAATTGTCCATATGATGCTTACATTCTAAAAAATTTTTTTAAAAATACTGTACAGAAAAGAGTTTTAAAAAGAACAATGTAGAAATACATAGCTTCTTGGATGGTTTTAAGTGCTACAAGAAATAATAATGCTGATAAAAGGGATGAGTAGTGTGTATGCATTATGGATGAGCTTGTTTCATATAGGATGGTGAGGAAGACTTGACTTACTAAGTGACATTTAATCAGGGATATTAATAAATTAAAATCAATCATTTATTTGTTTTTCACCATAAGGAGTGAATTTTACTATATGTACAATTAAAAATAAATTTTAGCTCTGGCTGGTGTGGCTCAGTAGACCGAGCACCAGTCTGTGAACCAAAGCATCACTGGTTTGATTCCCTGTCAGGGTACATGCCTGGGTTGTGGGCCAGGTCCCCAACTGGGGGTGTGCAAGAGGCAACCACACATTGATGTTTCTCTCCCCCTCTCTTTCTCCAAAAATAAAATAAATAAAATTTAAAAAATAATAATAAATAAATTTTAAAAATAAGAAAAAAGCCTTGGCCAATGTGGCCCAGTTGGTTGGAGCATCATCCAGTAGACAGAAAGGTCACGAGTTTCATCCCTGGTCTGGGCACATACCCAGGTACAGGCTTAATCCCTGGGTGGGGCACATACAAGAAGACAATCAATCAGTGTTGTTTTCTCACATCAATGTTTCTCTCTCTCTCCCTCTATAAAAGCAAGGAAAAAATATCGTTGGATAAAGATTAAAAAACAATAAGAAGAAGAAAAGAAAATTAGCCATGATCTGGGCTTAAAGTATGCCCAATAGGTTGGGCATCATATACTGTAGCCCAAATGTAGGGGTATGTTTGATTTCTGTTTTGTTTTTTAGGATGCTGAAGGACCCCAGTGGACCTAGATAGGAGTAAGAAGAAGGTAGTAGGAATGAACATAGAGAAGTCATATCAGTTCAGATCATGCAAGGCAATTGGAAGGACTTTTAAATTTATAGAGTTGTCTAGGAAGTCTTTGAAGATTTTGAATTAAAAATGATATTTTTTGACATGTTTTAAAGTTGTGTGTAGCCAATAAGAAGAGCAAAATTAGAAAAATGAGATAATTCAGCAATTTTTTAGGTTAGATAATAACCTAAACCAAAAATGATGATATCCGAGACCAGAGCACTGGCATTGGAAGCAGTAAGAAAAAATCAGGTAATAGGTATACATTGAAGATAGAGCCAACAGGACGATCTGACAGGTGGAGGTGGGGTATTTGAGAATAAGATGAATCAGGGATGTTTCCAAAGGTTTTGACTTTGAGCAACTGAAAGAATACAGTTGTTATTGCATATGATGTAGAAGGAAAAGGTAGAACAAGTTTGGGGAGAATGATCAGGCATTTTACTTTGGATGTATTAATTCCAGTCACCTATTGTATCCCCAAGAGATGCTGAGTAGATAGGTTAACTAGGCAAGTCAGTGAATGATTCTCATTAAGAAGAGATAGAATGATGTAATTTATTTGGAGTGACAGGACATTTTTGTATCCTTATTGTGGTGGTTATATGAATCCATACAGATGATAAAATGTGAGAGCATTATGCACCAAGAAACAAAATGAGTGCATGTAAAAACTGATAAAACCCAAATAAAATTTGTGGTTTAGTTAATAGTTTTGTTTCAATGTAAATTCCCTTCTTATCATGATTATACTAGGACTGTGTAGATAGAATCCTTGGGAAATATGGTTGAAAAGTATGACAACTCTCTATATTATAAGGTTGGCCAAAAAGTTTGTGTGTTTTTTTTCTGTAAAATAAAAGACACATTTTTCTTTTTCACCGATAACTTTATTGATTTGGATATTTTGAGTATGTCAGCTATCTTCTACACAGTACAACAATTGATTGTTCTCAATTAATGTTTCAATTTGATCACTATCAACTCCAACTGGTCTACCCAACCATGGAACATCATCCAGAGAGAAATTTCCAGCACAAAACTTCACAAACCACTTTTGTCACATTTGGTGAGTTAGAGCACCTTCTCCATACACTGCACAAATCTTTGCATTTCAGTTGCATTTTTACTTTTCTTGAAAATAAAGCATAATATGCCAAAAATGTCCCTTAATTTTTCCATCTTCAATGTTAAAACTGTTACACAAAAATTCACCAATTTTGATTTTTTTTAATTCATGCTGATATGACACATCACAATACAATCTAATAAAATTATTTTGAGTGAAGTTAAAAACAATGAACAGAAAAAAAAAAACAAATGGAATTTTTGGCCAACCCAATATTTTTGCAACTTTTAAGTGAATCTTAAGTTCAAAATATAAGGTCTGAAAATGAAAAATAAGATGAGGATGGACAACTTAGTATGAGTTTCAGTAGCATTCCACCTTTACCAGTGCTGTTTTAATGATAGGTCTCTCTCACTGTCTCCTTGTCAAGTGAAGATTTCTAATCATACAGGAGGAAATCCCTACTTGAACCAATTTAAGAGAAACTTTGAGGAGGGAAACTGGAAAACACTAAGTATATACCAAAAATTATTAGCAGTTTTGCTAAGCAGACAAACTGAGTGTTAAGTGGGGGAAAATTAAGGATCAAGAGATTATTTAAAATATGAAAAACTATATAGTTTTATATTCTCATGGAAAGACCTAGCAGGTTTAGAAGATTTTTTAGATTCAGGACAACAAGCATTGTTGCTGGAGCTATGTCTTTAAGAAAGAGAGAAGAGCTGGGATCTTATGTACAAGTGTTGGTTTTGGATTCAGATGAGATCACAAACAAATATATCTATATCTACATACTTACACCTACCTACCTCCCTACCTACTACATACCTACCTATGTTCTCTTTAGGACAGTGAACATGTTGAAAATGTGAGGTTATCTTGTAGAATTTAAAGAGAGCACTGTTTCCACTTGAAACTCGTAATCATTGACATTAGGAGGTAAGTCTTTTTAGTTGTGATTTCATCTCATTCAGTAGTAAGAATTGACTTTGGCTGGGTTTTTGCTCAAGTAACTAACAACGGAGGGAGAAGCAGGTAGGGTTGTTAAGAATATTTTCCAGACAGTGAATATAGAATCTAATGAAGGGTGTCGGAATCTGAATTGAGGAAGAAGGAAGTTAAGAACTTTTTGACAACATTTTCATGATAAAACTTGGTCACACTCTTTGCACTTAGATTATCTCTAATACTGTTTAGCACAATCTCTGTAAATCCATTTTAGAATCACATTAGGATCCTACCTACAAAATCCACATAGAATCTTATAGGTTTATATGTCACTGTGCCTCTGAAGGCAGGCAAATTTAAAGTATTTTGTATAAGGTAGATATTGCTGGGCTAACATTGACTTCACGAGGTGTAATAGCCAAAGTTAAAATGATGCCTTTTTAGTAAAAATATTATAATTTGTATTCACATCTTCTTTGAAAAGAAAAACTTATAATATACAGGGTAGGGTAAAATTAGGTTTACATGTGTTTGTATGGAAATTAATACAATAATTAACAATAATATAAGAATAAATTCTGTTTCACATATTCACAACTATAAACCTACTCCATGGCAAGTGAAAATTTCTAATGGTACATGAATAAAATTGCACTTTGGTATCAACATATGTACTGAAAAACGTAACCCACTAATTTTTAAATACAGGTCAGTTAAAATATATTTTTATTAGTTACAATGTATGAGTACTTTTTCCTTATTGGAAATATGTCCTCAACCATTGATGCATATTATTAAAATATTTTATTTCATATACTTCTAGGTATTTTCTTAAACTTTATTAATTAGTCAGTAGGAATTAATTGTGCAATACGGTCCAGTACTTATCTACTGGTAAGAAAACAGAAAGAGGTAATAGCAAATAACAGTTAATTTTTTAACAACTATTCATAAGCACATTTGCATATAACTTATACATTATTAACCTCTAATATATTAATAAATAATCTTATCATATACATTAGTATCTTCCTTTTTAACTAGAGTTTGTTCCATAGAGCTAAAGATATGTATCCCTTAGGGGACAAGTAAAGAATTAGGGTAACAGAACAGTCTAGTAGCTTTCAGAAGGGGGGGTATAGGGAGGGTGGGGCTGGGTTGAAAAGGTATTAAGAAAAAAAAAACCAGACACAGACAACACAGTATGGTGACTGCCAGAGGGAATGGGGGTAGGAGAGGTAGAAGAGGACAAAGGGGGGATAAATGGTGGCAGAAAGAGACTGGGCTTTGGGTGGTGAGCACACAATGCAGTATGCACATGAAGTACACACATGATGTGTTATAGGGTTTTATGCTTGAAACCTGTCCAGTTTTATTAACCAATGTCACCCAATAAACCCTTTTTAAAAAAAGAATTAGGGCAAAACACCACCTATGCAGTTTCTTTGCACAATGTGTGTATTATATCTTTCCACTGTATATTATGCTGCCTTAGCATTTGTAACCAACTTGGTCATAAAGAGTCTCATTAAACATAAGCATCAAATTTGTACTTGCATACCTCATGCTCATAAATTCGATATATGAACTGTTGAAGTTCAGAGATTATGTGGTATTTGCTACCTCATGAGAGACCAAAGGGGAATCCTTATCTGAAAAGTATAGTAAATTGCATTTTGAATTTTGACATAAGTTCATATCAAAACTGTTGAAGTTTGGAGATTATGTGGTATTTGCTACCCCATGAGAGACCAAAGGGGAACCCTTATCTGAAAAGTATACTAAATTACATTTTGATATAAGTAGTTCATAATATAGTCAGGTAACTAATTACTACCTGCTAGTCTGCCTACCTACAGAGAAAAATTTTATCTAGGTCAGTATGAATAATTACTAGTAGGAGATAAAACTGAAATTCAACCACCACCACAAAACCAAACCAAAACAGTTAAGAAACCAAAACAATAAAAAGAAGAAACAACAAAAATAGCTTACATCTCAAAATTCAAACTTAGAAAAACTGAAAATTTGTTTAGAAAGTCTTGCTAACTTGGGAGCACCAAGGAAAGGCCCACAATTAAAAAGATGTGTTGTGACTAATTATACTTTCACTAAAACAAAAATTACTTACACAGATGGATTTACTGATTTAAAACCAAGTACTTTCATATTATACTACATTTTTAGCTACACTGACCATGTATTCTGAGAATGCTTAAAAAATGCTTTTGCATCACACACACACACACACACACACACACACACACACATCCTATTGCTTCAGACTATTTGCCACTAAGAAGTTGTATGATTGTGGCTGGTCACTTCATTTTCTCTGAACCTGATTTTACCTAGTCAGGGGTAAGGGGTATAGTAATAAGTAATAAAATGTGCTAATTCCTTTAGAATAATGCAGATTAGGATCAATGGATGAAAATCATAATCATAATAGCTAATAATTAACACACCATTTCCTTTGTGACACAGACTGTTCTAAGTACTGCACACATATTAACATGCTTAACCCTTCCAACCACCATGTGAAGCAGGTGCTCTTACAAGGTGCAGTTTTCACACACCAAAGTTGAGTTCTTTAAAGGCAGAGTAACTTGCCTAAGGTCATTCCAATATTAAGTAGCAGAGTTGAATTTCAGACCTGTGGTCGTCTGGCTTCAGAACTGTAGGAATTAATTTTATGAAATCATGGTGGTCTATGCAAAGCCTCACTATTTTCTTATTGCATGAGGTCTCAGCAATCGTGATGTTGCACAGAGTGATACCAACCGTCAAAAAAGCCCCTCCTTGCATTATTTTTTAAAAGCATTGGATAAGTAAGAGAAGATTACACAATGATCCTGCAACTGTACTCCAGTACTCTCGTGCCACCAAATAAGTGACAGGAAAAAAAAAAAACAGATATTCTAGGACATTTGATGCCTTGAACAATTTCGAAAACATTGAAAATTTGACAAAACCAAAACCCAAATTGTCCCAGTAATTTTTATCAACTTATTCTTTGAAGTAAGTAAGTGCATTTCTAATTAAAAGTTCCACTTGTCTAATTCAACTTTTCAAAGTGTGTCTAAGGGCTATGTGCTGTTGTAGAATATCTATGATGATTCTTGGAGAAAATAAAAGTGTATTGACTCTAAGAAAAACTGAAATAATATGAGTTGGTTTAAGTGCTCTTTTACAGAAAGTCTTTCTCTTTGTGGCTTGATCTCTTGTTCACTAGTTACATGTCATTCTTTAGGATTTTAGTAAGTAATAATTATGCTATTAACAATGACCATTGTTGTTCAACACTAATCATATGCAAGGACTAAGTAAGATGATTGTAAGATTCTAAAGCTTGGACTATTTGCTGCTTGCTAGACCCTGTAGATGGCCTTTACTTACTTTATTAGCTAGAAATCTTCCTGCTATAAGTGTGAAGAATGTAATGCAAACTGATGTTAGCGAAGTAGAAATATCAAACCAGGTATATAAGAATCAGGTCAGTAGGTGGCTCCAGGGACTCAAAACATTTTTGGGAACCCAATTTTATCTTTCTGTCTTCTCTCATCTTGCTCTTCTTTCTCCCATTTTGTTTTTATCGTTTGTAGCATAGTCTCCTTTCTGGCATCTCCTGGGTTGCATTCTAACCTTCGACCAGTATGAAAAGTACTGGTTTTAGTAGTTATCACAGAGGTATGTGGTTGTTTTTGATCTGGTTAAGGAGATAAGTTTATACCTCATTCTAGGACTTCTAGATTACACAAACCACACTGTGCCTTTATCATGCAGTGCGGAGGAAAGAATAAAAAGCACTTTTCATCCCTAATGATAGTATCTGGCTCCCTTTCCAGATTACCTCCCAAGGTGGTCAATGAGAAATAATGCAGAACCTTTACAGAAACTACAGGAGAACAGAATCAATACTTGCTGAGGGCTTGGAAACCTGTTAGAATATTGCATAGGTATGCATGAAATACTTGAAACAGACTGATACTGAGGAAATTCACTATTTATGTGCAACTCAAATATACTGAATGTTACATATTTGTATTTGCCAAATGTGGCAACTGAACTCAAGGCATTATTTGCTTATATGATAAATTACTGCATTTTGCTCTGTATAGTGTATATCCACATTTTTGGCCCAAACTTTCAAGTATTATATTATAAAGGATTTTTATAATTGTATTATAAAGGATTTTTAGCTTTTATTTTTGAACAGATTATGGTACAAGAAATTTTATGTAACAAATAAATACAAAGTACAACAGATACAAGATATTTCAGGTGCTATCCATGTATAACACACATCCGTATTTTTCCCTCAAAAATTTGGACAAAAAGGTGTGCATTATACATGGCAAAATATGGTAATCTTTCCAGATATGTTGATATGCTTGTCCTAAAGCGATACTCATAAATAAGAGTCATGAGCTAATAAACCAAATACTACATGGCAAGAATGGCATATTCTGTGTGCCAAGAATTACTCAGAACTCTTCATGCAATAATTCAAGAATCTTATAAAAACCTTGGAAGCAAATAATTTGATTATCTTTATTTTACAGTAAGGAAATTGGAGCACAGAGAATTTAAATAAGTTGTTGAATGTGAAATAGTCAGCAAGGATGGAGCCAGTATTGGGCCAAGGTGTGTGGCCACAGAGACCTTGTACAGGTACTTCTTTTAATAGTGTCATCTCTGTTGCACTCCAGGGCAAGTTAACGAAGGTATTCTGATGAAGATCAAACTTTTATTTCTCTACTTGTGTCTTCATAGCCAGCTTTCCAGTGCTATACTTGCAAATTATATGATCTGCTCTGTATACTCTAATTCCAAATGCAGTACTATTAATTGTTAAATTAACAAGACCCATTTCCCCTATTAACATTATGTCCAGAAACTCTCTTGCTCCCAAATGATCTACTAAAAAGAGAGCAACTAGCTTTACCTCTAGAGAAGTTGTCTTACCAAACTCCCTAACTTTTGCTTCTTGCTGTCATCTTTTCTCACTGCAGAAGACCAGTCCTTAAACTGGAGCCAGATGTTTTACACTATTGTATAGTCATCTACCGTGGCTCTGCATTCATGCACAGTACTCAGTGCTTCCACAGAAGAATTTAAATAAACCATTGGTTCTCCATACTTGGAGTCTCAGACCTTCAGGGCTCAGTCCAAGTACTCTTTTCTACCCCAGGGTACAAAATGGTCCTCAGAGCTCTTTTTATTCACCAAGGAACCCCATACCCCTGTTAATGCACTCAGGAAGAAAGAGAAGAAAACTTGCATTAAAATCTGACAACCCTTTTTGATCGGTCACCCTAATACAAAAGTTAGA
Organism: Tonatia bakeri; assembly: GCA_004024845.1. Taxonomy (NCBI): domain Eukaryota; kingdom Metazoa; phylum Chordata; class Mammalia; order Chiroptera; family Phyllostomidae; genus Tonatia; species Tonatia bakeri. The sequence goes on along the minus strand of PVIA01009809.1, from coordinate 42,732 downwards.
TTTTTTTCCCCTGTCACTCTTTTTTTTTATTAAAGACTCTATTTATTTATTTCTAGAGACGGGGGAAAGGAGGAAGAGGGAGAGAAACACCAATGCGTGGTTGCCTCTAGTGCACCCCATAATGGGGACATGGCCTGCAACCCAGGCATGCAACCCAGGCATGTGCCCTGATTGGGAATTGAACCAGTGACACTTTGATTCTCAGGCCAGTAATCAATCCACTGAGCCACACCAGACAGGGCTCCCTATTAATCCTCAAAATCTGTGTATCCTGTAAGTGTTGCAGATGAGAATTTTTAAAGTAAATTTCATTGTAACAATTTAATTCCTATTCTGGGCTCTCAGAGGAACATATTTGTACAAAAGGTGCTGCAGATCAGTGGTCAAAAGAATTAGAGAGTTTTTAAACTAGATTTATGAAGATATTTTTAAATTTTTCAAACAGAAGTTGACTTTTTTTTACTGCTAATGCTGCCAAAATATGTATAACTTTCTGACTGATTTCCTTCATATCTACGGAAAGGTTAAATCATTTAAACATAAGTATATTATGGTGAAAGCTGCCAGATAAAAACATTTACAAACTAGGAGTTTTTTCAGGGTCAATGTAGATATGAAATCCCTACACACAGATATAAAAAACAAAGATACCTTTTAAAATCCATTTTAAAAATGATCAGTGCTACTTAGCCAAAGAAATTGGAGAAAAAATGTATTTCATTCACTGTTTCATATATTCTCAACTTCCCATGTCTCCTCAATCTGCTAAAATCACCTTCCCAACACAGTCACCAAAATTTCATGAAAAGAAATCATTTTTTATACAAACATCTTCACATAGTAAGCAGAAGGCATTTGTGTTTGCTAAGACAGGCAAAGTTTGAAAATAAATTTGCCACCAGCTACATATCACTGGTTTTGCTGGAGGAGCAAGTAGGACACCCTGGGCTTTGCCTCATTGTCATTCGGTCTCTTCCTTTCTTAGTCCCTCAGCCACCTTCTGGGTGTAGCAGCTTGACTTCTTCTTTAAAAAGAAAAGCCATATGAAAGCTGAGTTGATACAGAAATAAACGGAAGAAAAACATATAAGCATATGGTTTCTTCAAGTGAATTCTTGAATCCCTGCATTATAATCACCAGGCTTCTTTGTGAAAAATATTTATTTGGGACCACACCAGATAAGCTGTTCTAAATCTCTCTGGATGAAGGAGAGGAATCAATAATTTAAAGGCTTATGGTAATCCTCTTAAATAGGTATTCATATATCTTTTAAAAATGACAGTGATTTATAGAGTATGGAAAACTATGGTACAATATAAACTTGGCACATTATACCAAAAGACAATGTTTAAGAGTGTATTCAGTCAGCTTGGCCTGGGTTCAAATCATAACCGTGTCACTTAGAGGTGTCCCTTACCTAACTTCTTGGAGTCTCAGTTCCCTAAGCTGAATTTTATGAGAACATATTTGTATATAGCATCTGGCACATACTAAACATTCAATAAATGTAAGCCATTAGTATTATGGAAAAGCATACCAAATGTACATATTACTAAATAGAATTCATAATGTGTCTATTTTTGTTATAAAACAAGATGTTTTTAGGAAATATTTTATATGAAGCTGGTCCTTTCTCACTATGCTTCAATCTTCTCTGTCTGTATTCACAGTTTCTTGGAAGGTTTAGGAGGCTCTTACCTGAGGGAAGAAGGGTTTTTTCTATTTTTTTTTTTCCCTTTAAAACACTGCTATTAAGTAGCCCTTTCTTTCTTTGAAGTCTGGCTATTATTAGCACTTGCTATTATCTAGGCTTTTGTCTGAAGAAGTGCCAAGTTCAGACCTTGGACTGACCGTGGCTGAGAAAATGTTTAATGCTAACTGCAATCCACTTCAGACTAAGTAAGATACCAGAACGCCAAGTCCTTAATTTTAGACTTAAAGAAATAAATGTCAAAGCAATTGTGAATACTCATATTGGCATGATCAGCAGATTTTTTCTCTTAGGGTATAAAGAAGCCAAGTACATTAAAAGGCAACAATTTTTATTTGAAATAAAAACCGTATTCATAGAAATAAGTACTAGAAGCCTATAATTTGAATACATGGGAATAAGAAAGCACTCAAAAAGATATTGACTCAGAACAAAAGGCCCTCTATAACCCAAATTTTAATGATAATAGGTACAGTATAATTTTGCTACTGGTTCTGGAATCTTCAGTCTATTGACTAAAATTGCCTGTAGCCACCTGGGATTTAGCATTGTCATTGACACTGGTGGAAGCTGAAATGCATTAGCTAAGACTTCCTTTCCTGTGAACAACACACAAAGATCTCTAAAGTTGACCTCTTGGTTGGTGTGCTTTCCCCAGTTTTTGTCTTTGAAGCCCTCAAAATGTGCTTTTTATAACTTTAAGTTACTTTTCAGCTATGTTAATACCTGAAGCTATAAAGGTATTTGGGCTACATCACCTACATTAGCCTACAAAGACTCCAATCTTTTCATGAGTCTATGTCTGAAAAAAATACTATGCATTTATGTATCTATTTCCTTCCTGCCTTCCTTCCTTCCATGCATACTATCTCTGCTCTCTAAAAAGGACCAGAAATAATAACAGTCCAATAAGAACAGGCATCTCTATATTCAAAACTTTGAATTTGGAAATGCTATAGTAACTAGTGCATCTTGAATTATTGGCTGATTTTAGGACTAGTATAAGAAATGGTCAGAGTGAGTCTGTGATATTTGTGTATGTGAAAGCAAAGGGAAAATAGAAGTCTGATAGTGTTTTATCAAAAGGACATTGGGAGTAAAATAAAAAAACTTCCACTGAACAAACACAAGAAAATTTGTGCAACGAAAGTGAAGTCAGGTACTATTATAATGGGGTGCAGAACATGGGTCCCCTGAAAATAGAGGAATAATCCCCATAATCCTGTCATCAGGCAGAATGGGGGGCAGGATACCCACAGAGTGGGAAGTACATCATTTAAGGCATAACAAAGGCAAGTTAACAGCCATGTATTCCTGATGAAAGAAGGATGCTGCTTGGGGTGAATTCTACACATGACTCTGAGAATGTGCATTGACTTGTGATATAGAGCAGGTTGGGGCATGGGGCTCATGCTCTCCCTGGATGCCTGTGTGTCACTGGGAACTCTTGCCCTGACTAAAGATGACAGCTAAAAACATGTTAAAGGAACCGGGGAGCTGACAAAGTGGCAAACACTAATGCACCATAGAAAGAGCTGTATGTGAAGTCACATAGGGAATTCTGAGCCAAGCATTTAAATTATGTTGGGCCTAAAATTAGGAAGACATAAGGAGGTCTGCCTGTAGGTCTGTCTGTGGGTCTGCACATCAGTAGGTCAGCCACGAGGTGTGCAGAGAGGACTGCAGAGAAGGCAGCCACAAGGTCTGTCTGCCTCAGGGATCTGCCTGGAGAAGATAACAGCAGAACTGGCAGTACTGCAGGGCACCCACCATGACAAGCACGCAGTGATGAGAGAGATACTTGGAGCAGAGGTGTGACCAGGAATGCTGAGCTGCAGACTTCCGCTTTTCTGGAGGAAATAGGAAGAAGTCAGTCTCTTATTATGGGGACTCTTGGTACAGGACTTTAGAGCTTGGTATAAGCTCTTTCCTTCTGGGGTTCTGGCATTTGGACGTTCTGGGCTCTGGCCCTGCTGCCCACATGGAGGGGAGTGCTCCTGAGAGCAGGAGACACAGGGTCCACCAGGGGCTTAGTCAGACCCCACAGAGAATGGGAGTGTGCTTCTGGAGGCAGGGTCCCGTGCTGGGATGTGTGCCCTCCTGGGCTCCACCATCTGGGACAGCGTAGTAGGGCACATATTTTCCTGATCTGCTACATGGAGGCTGAGAACAAAGCATCCCCAAACCTGAAGGAGAGAGCTGCATATAGAGGATGGCAACTCTGAAACCCACAAGGGCATCCTCCAGAGAGGATAGGGATCTCTTTGTGTGACCAGATGATGGACAGATAAAGATATGGAGAAATTCTGGATGTGGTTTTGGCTTGTATCCTTTTGTGGAGCAAGGGAAGTTCTGGGTCTTGTGGAAGAAGAGGGCTCTGAGCAGAAGTGCTCTCAATGCCCCCCCAAGGTTTGAACCCCGTTAATAAAAATCTGTTTCCTTTAACACTAATTGTTGAATCATGTAGATCCAAGGTGCCAAATGGCTGAGCCCTAGTTTGCATGGTTACACTATCGATTAACATACATGAAATATGTATATTTTGAAACTGAGTTAATAAGGATATTTAAAGAAAAAATATATTTGAATAAGAATAACAATAAATAACAATAAAATACTTTATTGATCACCACCTACATATCTAGAGTACTACCTCCTTACCCTAAAATTAGCAATTAAAGGAAAATCTAATATCTTCCCTTCTGATCTCATATTAACTGTGTTTTAGTATAACCCAATAGTTCTAGCTAATGATGAAAGGTTTTCAAGAGAATAATTTAACCAACAATGAAGTAGAAACACCAGAATTAGAACATTGCCATTTTGCAGTTTGCAATGATACAATTATTTCAGGCAAAGAAGTAAACAATCACATCAAAGATTGATGAGAACTTCACTAAGGAAAAATTAGGCTATTGCCTCCAGAACCCATGGTCGATGCCATTATCAGAAATGAGAGGGCTGGATATTTTGTGCCTCTTAGGGCCATTTCCAATGCTGAAACTGAATTTAAGCAAACATCTAACTAATACTTCAAATTTTTAAAGAAAAATTGTTCCTATGACAACTTAAAAGTCATCAAAAGGACACAGAGAAATCAAGAATGCAATTCATAACTTTGGACAACTTACATGGTTTTTGCAATGTAGTAAGAACATGAAATAAGAAAAAGCAAGATTTGGAAAAAAGAGATTATCCTAGATTAACAGAGACCCTGGAAATATAACAAAGAAATCAGTGGATGTAACGAGAGCACTAATTTGAACAATTTGATTTTAAGCTGACATTTTGAGACAATTGAGGAACTATGAACACAGAATAATATTAAAGGTAAAAGAATTATTGCTAAATGTCTTAGATAGTATAATAAGGGGATTGTGCTAAAGAAGGAAAATTTCCATAATTTTTGAGAGATGTATACATCATTATATAGTGCCCTGCATAGTCCTAATATTTTCCTTGCTCTGAAGTCATCTTCATCAGAAATTGTTATAGCCACTCTAATTTTCTTCTGATTAGTGTTAGTATGATATTTTTTTCTTTCTTTAGGGTGATTTAAGTTTCTGGCCTATATATATTTTTTTACTCTGAAATTTTCCCCAATTTTTTTTCTTTTTTAACTTCAGTTTTGCAAGTTTTTACTGATCAGAACTTCCATTTCTCTGCTTATATTATTTTCTATTCTATTTTTTTCCTATTGGAACCCTTACTTTAATTATATTAGCTTTAAATTCCTTGTCTGATAATTACAACTATGTCATAATTGAGTGTGATTCTGTGCTTTTTTTAAATATAAAGCTTTATTATATTTTTCCATTATCATTTAGTCCCCTTATACCCCTCCCTGCAGCAATCACCACCCCATTGTCCATGTCCATGAGTCCTTTTTCTATTTTGCTCAATCCCTTTACCCCCTACCCTCTCCCACTAGCTGTCATCTATTCTCCATTTATGAGTCTGTCTGTTTTGCTTGTTAGTTCCAATTTTTCATTAGATTCCACATGTAAGTGAAATTATATGGTATTTGTCTTTCTCTGACTGGCTTATTTCATTTAGCATAATGTTCTGCAGATCCATCTATATTGTTGCAAAGGGTAAAATTTTTGTCTTTTTTTATGGCCAAGTAGAATTCTATTGTGTAAATGTCCAATTGTTGTTTTCTCCACTCATCTATTGATGAGCACTTAGGCTGGTTCCAGATCTTCATGACTGTAAATAATGCTGTAATGAACATAAAGGTGCTTATGTTCTTTCAAATTAGTGTTTTGGGTTCCTTCGGATATATTCCCAGAAGTGGGATTCCTGGTTCAAGGCAGATCCATTTTTAATTTTTTGAGGTATCTCCATACTGCTTTCCACGGTGGCTGCACCAGTCTGCATACTCACTGACAGTGCAAAAGTGTTCCCCTTTCTCTACATTCTTGCCAGCACTTGTGTGTTGATTTATTGATGATGGCTATTCTGATGGATTGAGATGGTATCTCATGGTGGTTTCAATTTGCATTTCTCTGATGATTAATGACATCGAGCATCTTTTCATATGTTTATTGGCCATCTGTGTGTCCTCTTTGGAGAAATGCCTATTCAGGTCCTTTGCCCATTTTTTAACTGGGTTTGGTGTTTTTTGGTGTTGAGTTCTGTAAGTACTTTATATATTCTGGTAACTAACCCCTTATCACATGTATCAGTGAATATGTTCTCCCATTCTGTGGGTTGTCTTTTTACTTTGTTGCTAATTTCCTTTGCTGTGCAAAAACCATTTTAGTTTGGTGAAGTCCCATTTGTTTTTCTTTTGTTTCCCTTGCCTGAAGAGATAAATCCAATAAAAATTTTATATGAGCAGTGTCCAAGATTTTGCTGCCTGTTTTTTTCTAGAATTTTTATGGTTTTGGGTCTAACATTTAAGTTTTTGATACATTTTGAATTTATTCTTGTGTGTGGTATTAAGAAGGTGGTCTAGTTTCATTTTCCTACACATATCTATCCAATTTTCCCAACACTATTTATTGAATAAGCTATTATTAGCCCATTGTATGTGCTTGCTTCCTCTATTGAATATTAAATTGTCTATGAAGATGTGGATTTATTTCTGGGCTCTCTTTTATGTTCCATTGATCCATGTGTCTGTTTTTATGCCAGTACCAAGCTGTTTTGACTACTATGGCCTTATGGTATGGTTTAATATTAGGTAGCATGATTCCTCCAGCTTTGTTGTTCTCAGGATCTCTGTTGCTACACAGGACCTTGTGTGGTTCCACATAAATTTTTGAAATATTTGTTCAAAATATTTCATCTCTGTCATAACTGAATATGTTATGACAGAGATAATTATATCTCTGTGATTTTTTTATTTTTTAAATTTCAGACTTTGTTATTTCTTTCCTTTCATTCTTAAAATTTTGTTGTTGTTAAAATCAGACATGTTGTATTGGGTAATATGGACTGAGTAACTGGGCCTCTGATGTGAGGATTTATATTTATCTGGCTTGGAACTGAGCTTTGTTCAATGGTGTAGCTATAAGAACCAGGGGCTTCACATTTCTATAGGAAAAAACACAGTCCACCAAAACTAACATAAGAAGCAAATAATCTCAATAGACCATATCTATCAACAAAATTGATCCAATAATTAATTACCTCCCAGACAGGAAAGCACCAGGCTCAGATGGATTCAGCAATGAATTTTACCAAATATTTAAGAAATGGTACCAATTTTCTGCAATATCTTCCAGAAAACCATACATTACAAGGCAAGTACTGGAACCAGCTAAAGATATCTCATTTCACCTGTTCAAATTTGTACTGGAAATTCTACATCATACAATAAGAAAAGAAAAGTAAATAAAGGTATACACATTAAGAAAGAAATAAAACTGTTCATGTTTATACATGACAGGATTGTCTATATAGAAAATCCCAAGAGTCAATCATTCTCTATCCTTTTTTTTTTTGTTTTAATAATCTGCTGATATATTAGTGGTTATAAGGATGTAGAAAAGAAAAATGAGTATAACCTTCAATTTTGAATCACAATCCCTAGGATTTCTGATATTCCCTTCTGGAGAACAATCATTTTCAGTCCCTAAATGAACCACTCTCATTACCAAGGAATGTTAACTACTAGAAGTGCATTCTGTGATGGGATAAAGGGGAAAAGCAATTGAGAAATGTTTTTCCATTTTAAGCAAAAGAGAATTACACTTTACGAGTTACTAGGAAATATAAACAATTAAAAAACAAGACAGCACTTCATCTGGATTAAAATATATTCCAAAACTGAAAAGTTTATCAATAGCAATTCAGAAAAATGTTTAAGGAATGTATGCATGCATCCTTACCTTTCTACATATATGCATTAAACATGTGTTTATGTATGTATATCCATATATTTACATATAGACATATATGACATACAAGTATATTTATCTATGTGCATTTCTTACATAATTAATCTGAGATGATTAATCCAATTATTTTAAATAAGTCTTATGGCTTTATATTTGCCAGTACTTCTCAGATACTTTAGGTGGATCTTCAACACAAAATAATAAATCAGTTTTTCAAGAAAAGCCATAGAGTCAGTTAGTGTGTTCACCTACTTGTTGAAGCCTAAAGAAAATGGGAAGGCTCTGTCTGAGTAGGAATTAAACCTGTTAAAGCACAACCTTTTCCATAAAAAGCGTAACAAAGCTCATTGAGGTACGGGCGTGAAAAACCATGGCTAAAGGTGTATCTCCTTTTTGTGTGTGTAAGTGTATCTTTGTATGTGTAAGTTCTCTATTGAATTACCTAGGTCATCTCAGACCACAGGTGGGAGTAGATGGTTGTTTTAATTCCAGAAAAATCCCTCTGCCTGACTCCTTGTCCTGTGCAACAAAGTTGAGAAGTTGCAGAAATTGTATTAGGTATTTTCTTCCAGTTACCTTAAACTTTTCATTTAATTTTGGAGCAGTTATAAGTTTAGGAACTGACCATGTATAAGGGACAAAGTAAGTCTTCTGGGTTCCTTGAATTCTTGGTTCTCAGACATCCATAAACCTTCTTGAGAGCAAAGCATATTTTCCCATTACCAACACTGTAATATTGTTTAATCATCTTGCCACTATTCCTTTCTGAAGGGCAGACTACAGATTCCCAATCAAAGTATGAGCTCTGAATTCTGTCAACATACAATGTCATTGTTTATCTGCACCCAAAGAGACATCTAAAGTCACTGCAAAAAATAGATTAGATGTTTATTTGTAAAATAAACATTTCCCATTTCTAAGTAAACAAATGTTTGCTATAATCTTAAAATATTGATTCTTTAATGTTTAAATGGAGAGAACACTAAATATTGGAAGCAGTGTTGTTATGTTGTGCAGATAAGATCATTCTGTAAAAGGAAGATATGTGTTAATCATGAGAATAAACTTTGAATTAGTTTTCAAATAAACATGGTCCTCACTGTCCCCAGACAATCTTTTGGTGACATAGTAGGCTTTTCCATAGCACAAAGAATAAGCTCTTATTTTAAAACTCAAAAGTTGTCAGGTTGCAACCTGAAAATGCCTAAAAGATTTTTTTAAATGGTATCACTGAGAAAAATAATCTTCTTACTTGGCAATTGGCTCTAGCCAAAACTTCTCAAGATATCATTTTAACAGATCAAGAGTTTCAGTTTCCCAAGTTTATCAGGTTTTAACACATGTAGTTCAGTTGCTGACTTGAGAAATTTTGGAAAAGCTCTAGTGAAGAATTTAGATGGAAAAGTTACAATAAAAACCTTTTTTAAGACAAAGCAGGGAAAGATATTTTAACTCTAAATGTATTTTGCTTTAGGTATAATACAATGTAGTAGAAAGGGATGAAGAAATAGGAAAAATAACTACTTACCATAAAAATGCTTATCATATGAAGATAAAAACCTCTGAATTCTGGTTCTTTTTAAAAAATAAAATAAAATCCACTACTTAATTCTTATAGCTGGCCTCCAGTTATAGGACACATATACAAAAATGAGCTTTAACTTGTATTGATTAGTTATCCCTTTTGCTATATTGTATTAACCAAACCAAATCACAAGGCTAGCCTTGTTTTAAGGGTAAGGCAAATAGACTTTTATTGATGTAAGAAGTAGCAAAGCCATATTGCGAAGGCATGGATGCAGGAAGAGCTAAATAGGAAAAAATATGCATTGTAAAGGAGTGAAGGTATTTCTATAAGGACTAAAATATCACAATCCAAGTTTATAATTTTGATGACACTTTTCTTTAAATATATTATACTTTAAGTAGGTATATAATATACAATAGCATAGTAGTATGCATATGTATGTGTGTGTATATATGTATGTGTGTGTGTATATATATATATATACATATATATATATTCAAAGATTTTATAGAATCAGTAGAGAGTGTTTAAATAACATGTATCTCAACTATGTACAGGGTCCAGCAGAAAGAATGCCCCTTTCTTATTACAAAATCATAAGCATGTAATCCTGCAACATAACAATATCACGCTCAAGCACAGCATATGACATTTTAAGTGAAATGTTCAAATTATTACACCAATATTATTACCCTACAAACCACACTCAAGCAAGCCTTACTTCTGCCAGACCCTGTATTTTACTGATTGTTGAAGTCAATTTATGATTTAAAGGGCTAATGCACTATTCTGTTCATTAAGTGAAAGCCTATATTTCTTTCAGTTTTTTCAGCTAGTATTGCAAGAGTGAATTAAGCTCAATGCCCTAAGGAATCTATTAGATATGGTGAGTTACCTTTTCTTCTATGCATCTAGAACGGTACTAGTTAAGCACCATGCTTAGAAAACTTGAGAACAAAGTCTAATCAATAATTATACTTTATTAAAATTGTATGATATTCCACTTTTTTATAGAATTAATTTAATCTTACCAAATAAATTTAGTAGGTTAAAGTATTTGAAATTCTAGTTTTATTAAACATCTAGCAATCAAGATAATCAGTATCATGATCCATTCATGTTATACATGGTTCTATAGTATAGATTGTTTAATGTAGACAAATATTCCACAGCTATCATCTGCAAATGTGAACACTACATTAAATCATGAGTACTTTAAGAGCCATAATTTCTAACATCAAAGGAATAAAACAAATGGATTGGCACTACGTGGTAATGATACTGCGTGCAGTAATCTATCTATTAAATGTTTACTATATGAAAAGGATTTTGTATGGTAAAAATAAAAACAAAAATGTATTTGTCTCTTCCCTCTTAGACACTTTCTGTTCTAATGTTCTCTGTACTCCAAAGAAATATCTGTCTTTCAATTCAAGCACAACCCGTACTTCTCAGCATTAGGATGCCATCAAGTGTCCTGGTAAGACACAGGACAAAAGATGCAAAGGGGCACATTGGCCTAAGATTGTCAGGTTTAGCTAATAAAAATTTAGGTTTCTCAGTTTAATAACACATTTTTATATAAGTATATCCCAAAAGATTGCAAGGATAATCATTGTCTGTATGGAATTAAAATCTAAGTATGTGTTCTGTATTTTATCTGACAATCCTACATTAGCCATTAAACGTGATATTTAGGCTGTGGGTTAAAAACTGTTCTTGTTGAGCACAAAACTCCACTGACAAATTTACCAGTGTATTTTTTTAACAAATGTATTATCTGGCTGATTTAGTGCTCCAGGTCCTCAATGGGGCCAAGCTGCCAGATCTGCCGCAGGTGACCTCCTGCTCTGGTCTAACAGTGGTACTCTGCCAGGGCCCTTTCTGTTTAGTGCTCTGTCTTTTCAAACTTTGGGCCAGCTCCCATTATTATCCTCCAATATATCACTTCTATCCAGAGGCAGAAAAGGATCATTTTCTTCACATGTATCTTTCTTTCAAAGCAAAGCAAAGTTTAGCCTAAGCCTGTAAAAGTTCTTTTGTACCTCATTGGCCCAGAAACCGGCTGCATTCCTGTGTCCAAACGAGTCATTGACAAGAGAAGTCTAAACCTCATTGCTAGTGTAGAACAGTTATAACACAAGCTTTGTAGGGAAGGAGTGAACAGATTCAAACTAAAAATGTAGTTTGCAACACAGTCTTATACATCCCTTGGAAGCCAACTTCTCTACTTTCCAAGATAACAATTTCCTCTCACATTCTTTCTTTCCATTCATTCCTTCAACACACAGTTGTGAGGATTTTCTATGTGCCAGGAATTACTCTTGGTGTTACAGATATTTCATCAGATAAGCTTTATTTATAAAGCTTACATAGTCCTCTCCTCCTTTTTCTAAATCAAGTGATGACTTCCCTCAATTACCAAATAAGAAAATAGAAGTAATGAAATGGAAAAGATTCACCTTCCTATCACAACATCTATGTTTGCTTAAATGTTCATGCCTGTTTTCCATGATAGTAGAGGAAATTTATGTATATGTATACAGACACACACATATATACACGATACGTATATAATATAGTTTGTCCAGAAGGTATCCAGCCATATTGTATGAAAAATAGAGACATTTGTTGAATACAAGATACAAGAAACATTATATGTAGGACAATGACATCTCAGTCCCTTTCAAAGCAGGCACCTTGGAACCTCACACAGTTCTCCCAGTCGCCATCAGCTGCCCCATTGTATTTTTCTGAATCTCATCAATGGTCTAAAATCTCTTTCCTTTCAAAGATGATTTTCATTTTGGGAAAAGCCAGAAGTCATGGTGCAACAAATCTGAGCTCTATGGGTACTGAGTCACCTGGGTGATTTGATATTTTGCAAAAAACTCTGCACTCTTCATGAGACATGATACATGACCAGGCACATTGTCATGATGAAGTTGCCAATCACCAGTTGCCCATAGCTTTGGCCTTCTGAATCATTCCAATAGTTTCCAAGGAAGAATGTTCAAGCTTAATGCAAATTTTGTTGCAAATTTATTGCTCTACTTGCTCAGTCATTTTGAATGTGACGGCCACACAGTATACCTGCTCACTCAATGGTGTCTACTGCCCCCACTGACTAGTACAGTGAAGTCATCATTGTTCATACATGTGCATTCCAGTCCACTCTCCTTAGATGCTAGGTTATATGGATATTGTGTGATCTGTTCTTGTTATATTAATAATGGCTGGACTTTTTTCTGGGCAGACTAGATGTATAATTTCATATAATCATGGATCTGGAGTTGTTTTATTTTTTTTAACCGACCAGTTATTTAATTAGGCTTTTCAAAAGAAGTTTGGAGCTTCTTTTTGTGGGGATAGAGCCCATTTGTGTGAGCAAACACAGAGAGGAGGTAGCCCTGCAGCTGGGGAACAGCTTTGATTTTTGGCAGAATTTGTGAGTCCATGGCTTTCTGGTCAACCTTGCATTGCTCTGTAATCTTGTATTTCTCTTTCTTGATTTTGAAGATCTCCCCGTCCCAGTGTCTGGGCTTGCACAGCTTCTTCTTCTTGAAGTAAGCGTCACTGAGATGCTTGGGGATTTTCACACCACTGATATCAATTTTGGTGGAGGTGGCTATGACAAATTTCTGGGTGTTTTATACAGAGGAACTCAATTAAGGGTCAGAGATCCAGTCACAAGTAGCAAGCCACTGCTCAGCTGCCTCAGGAAAACCACCCTCTTACCTCTGTGGTGCCCAGTGAGGATGATCAGAACAGTCTTGGGATTGATGCCGGCCTGCAGTTTTCTCGAGTGCTGAGGTTTCTTGCCTTGGTTCAACAGCTTTCAAGGCACATCTCCAGTAGGACAGTATCTAAGCATTTTGCAAAATTATACTGGTCTAGCGACAAGACCACTATATTTGTTGCTGCCAACTGGTTTAGTCACAGTAGCTTTGTCCTTTTTCTTTTCAATCCTGGATTTAGCTGTGGAATACTTCTTCTTGGACATGGCCTTCTGGGAATATATAACTGACCAGGAACACCTGCCAATTCCTCTGACTAGGACAGGGTTTCGGCTGCAGTGGGGCTTCCCCTTCTTAGTTGTCTTGGCCTTGAGGTTATACTTCTTAACCTTGCCACCAGCATCGGACTCCATGGCTTTGGGTTTCTTCTCCTTAGTATCTGGCTTCTCAGTTTTTTCATCCACCATCTTGCAAGATGGGAAAATTATATATAATTTTATAAAACAACTCATATTATATGTTATGTATAAATTATAATGATTACATATGTATATATCATAAAAATTCATGCAATATACAATATATTATATATAAATACATAATATATAATTTACATATAATTTATGCATAAATATATAATTATATATTTATAAATATATTATATATATAATTTTGTAAAACAACTCTTCAGATCCATGATTCCATCACTCTTGCCATCACAATATCTTTCCTCTTCCAGGTATACCTTTCTCCCACATCAGCAATCCCCTCCTCTCTACCAATTTATTCTATGAGAACATAAGCAGTTTATAATATACCCCTCCTTGAACACACATTCTCTATTAACAGATGTATATTTTCTCAACAAACACTCATTTCCATACCCCTAAGCAGAACTCCTCAACAATATTGCGTGTGTGTGTGCATATACATACACACATACATATATATATATATATACACATATATATATATTCTTCCAGCACATCACTTCACATTCGCTCTTTTTTCTTAAGATTTTATTTATTTTTATAGAGAGGGGAAGGGAAAGAGAAATAGAGGGGAAGAAACATCAATGTGTGGTTGCCTCTCACATGCCCGCTACTGGGGACCTGACCTGCAACCCAGGCATGTGCCATAGATGGGAATCGAACCGGTGACCTTTGGTTCACAGGCCTATACTCAACCATTGAGTTACACCAGCCAGGGCCACATTTGCTCTTTTACTTACTTCAGTATAGCTGGTGGACTCCATACTCCATTGAAACTTCATTTGGCAACATGATTAACAACTTTCCACTGGACATTGCCCAGTGCTCATCTTAAGCAACCTCTTATTATGCTCTACACTTGACCACTGAATTCTTTTTTCTTTTTCTATTTCATTTTGCATTCTCAGTTTGTACTTACTGTTTCCTTATCAGGGGAATTCTGAATTTAGGATTTGTTGCTGGCCTGTATTTTCTTCCTGCTATATCCTTTCCTTTAGTGATCTTATATTGGGTTGGCCAAAGAGACTGTTTAATATTTTTCCATAAAATGAGACACACTTTTATTTTCACTCATAACTATTGATTTGGATATTTTGAGTATGTCAGCTATTTTCCATGTGTTATAGCATTGGTTGTTATCGATTAATGTCTCAATTTGATCGCTATCAACTCCAACTGGTTTACCCAACCATGAAGCATCGTCCAGTGGGAAATCTCCAGCACAAGGATTCACAATTTTAGACACATTCAGTCAGTCACAGCACCTTCTCCATATACTGCACAAATCTATTTTTGCATTTTACTTGTATTTTTACCTTTCTTGAAATAATAAAGCATAATATGCTACAAATGTTGATTATATTCTTCCATCTTCAATATTAAAATGGCTACACAAAAATTCACCAATTTTGATGTTTTTTAAATGCATTTCTGATATGACAGCTGTCACAATGCAATGTAAGAAACTTGTTTTGAATGAAGTAAAAGACAACTAAGTGCTACTAGAACCATGTTACAGGGAAAAAAACAAACAAACTTTTTGGCCAGTCCAATAAATTCACATGTTTTTAAATACCATATATAGGAAAATAATCCCCAATATATACCTTACTGAGCTATAGCCTTACTCATCTCATTGGTTACTAAGTATTTCCACTGATATGTCTCATAAACATGACAAATTTAACAAAAAAATTTTCATATTTTTCCTCTTTTCCAACCCAGTCAGTCAATCAGTTAATAATCTTGTTTGTCCACTAATCTCTCTCATCTCAGTGAATTCCTAGACATGTCAGTCATTTATCTTAATTTGAATTTTTCGCTCTCCTTACCAATCATATTTATACAAACACATCTATATAATTTGTCAGAGGTAAATTCAGATCTCAACTGAAAAATATATCAGAATTTTTCTTCTTTAACCCCACTCACATTACCTTAGTCATCATCATTTTCCACTTAGAATACCACGGTGGCCCTGTAAAAGTTTTCTCTGTTTACTCCTGACCCCTCAAATTCATTTATCATAGGATAATCAAACCAATCTTTAAGAATGTGCTTATGTAACCTACTTCTGCTAACTAAAATTCTCTGGTAGCTTCCATTTATACTTAGAATAGAGTTCCAACTCCTTCCATGGACTAAAGCGCCCTAAACAGTTTGGCCCTGGCCTTTTCTTCAACCTGACCTCATGCCACTTCCCTTTGTTCAGTACACACAGGTTTTCTGACAGTTGTAAAACATATCAAGTGCTTGCTTTCCAAATTTGGAAGAAGTAGTATGACACTGAGTTTTAATTGGAAATTTATAGTTTAGCTTACAAAACTAAATTAACCATGTATTCAATAAATTTGTAATTCCATTACCATTTCTTGGTACAATAAAACATCATAGTACTTCTGAATCAGCCATGCTCCTGACCTTTGGAATTGCACCTTGCACTTCACATTAGTATTGTAGTCTTGAGTATCACCTCGGGCTCAGTTTGACCTCAATTGCTGAGACCAAAGCAAAATTGACCTTAAACAGAAGAAACTTAATCACCTTACATTCTTGTTCTCATCCTTATTATTGCTGCTCATTGAAACATGATGCTATTACTGTTCTGATTATTCAATTCGTAATTTCGTTTTGAAAAATTCTTGGCCCATCACAGGCACTATTTTTCAATGATAACATACAGTCTTTGTTCTTAATGAGCTCTCAGTTTCAAATTCCCCATCCCTATCTTTCACGTCCTTTATCCATGCCCACATTCCTATCTGTCCACCTTATCTAAATACCCAGTCTTATCACTGTTCTTCAGATTATAATCCTCTTTTCTCTGGATTTGCTGGAATCTCCCCAATAAGTGGCTCTTTACCTACACGCAATGTTCTGTGTTGTTTTGTTACTTCCTCTTCCAGAATCCAGGTCATTACCTCTAAAAGAGGCATGACCCTTGACTCAGTTCCAAAATAGTAATCACTGACTTGATAAGCTCCCTAATTCAATTTATTTGTGCTGTGCCCTTTATTCCTTCAGCTTTGCCTTTGAACTCCCTCTCTGTCTTTCTAGAAATTTTCTCAGGAGTAAACAGATGTCATTCTTTACAACTGCTTATCTATTCAAAAATAGAACAGAACAGTGATTATCAATGATGTGATTATGCTACTAAACTGCTTATTTCATATATAAAATGTTAGGCCACTATTCATTCAAGAGAAACTAATAGGTTGAAAATTATGCCTACCTAACAAATTAAAAGATATATATTTTCCAAATCTTTTCCTAAAAAACAACAACCAACCAACAAACAAACAAACAAAACGTCTCTAAGGAGATAACTATTATCATTTACCAGGGCTTGGGTTCCATCTTTCAAAATACATTGTGTATAAGTAATTCAAACTTAGATAAAGGAGTCAATATTTTAAAGTGGATATATTTACTGGATCTACAAATTAAAACATTCTCATGAAATTGTAGATTCAGATGAGAAATTTACCCAGTCATTTGCTATAAATTTGCCACTACAAAGTCTCTTCTAGAAAGCAGCATGGCAAGGTGGTATATTAGGTAGAAAATGGCGGCATAGATTGGGTCCAATCTGGGACTCAACGTGTTTAACATTGTGACTGGTTTAGTTTCCTATGGCTGTTTTAACAAATGACCACAACTTGATGGCTTAGAATAACAGCCAGTCTCTTAAAATCTGAAGTCTGAAATCAGTTTCCCTGAGCCAAAGTCCAGGTCTCAGCAGGACTGCATGCCTCTGTTTCCAGAGGATAATCTGTTCCCTTGTGCTCTACAGCTCCTGCATGGATTAGTTCCTGGGAAGGTTTGAATCTGCCCATAGATTCGTCAGTCTACCACAAGGATTTTGTATAGGTTCTGAATCTCTGTTTCATCTATAAAATGGGGCTAATCAAGGTATTTTGAGAACCAAATGAAATAAATTAACCTCATATCAGGGACAATTATATTATCTTCTAATTTATATTTATTATTAGCTTTATAATTTAATATAAAACTTTTTCTTCATACTTTCTATACCACAACTTTTCAAAAGAAAGTTTTGTTTAAAAAACCCAGAAATTAATTTACCATGTTTGTATGTTACTGTATCTAATTGCTCTTTGAAGTATGCTACTTCTCTGACTTTTTCCACTTTGGTATTTTGGGGTTTTGGAGGTTTTTAGAACATTAAAGAAACTAATCAAATCACTGATTGCCCAGACAGAAAACCACAAAGGCAAATGCTTTCATAACTCTTAACATTCCAAAAATTTATTTTGGCTGGATTGATGAGAATGATCTAGACTTTGCCATTGGAGTTGCAGACATCCTTGTTCTATCTTAACTTATCAGCCAAGTCATCTCTTTGGTTTTATGTAGAAGCAGACTTAGTGAAAAAAATGCTGACGGTCAGGGTAAGTAAAGGATAATTGTGTCTGTTTTAAACTAGTCTAAATTATGTGTCTCAAGGTCCTTGAAAGTTATCAAAACAGATAAAGCTTTCTCAGAATATCTCAAGTAGAGAAAGCTGTCAAATTGGTACAGGCATTTGAGAAACAAAATGCTTTCTAGTAAGTGGGAGACACTGATTGAGACATATCAACCTATTATTGAAGGCTTAGATCAGAGTTTTGACCAATAAACTTACCACAACTACAACTAAGGAAAAAATCCTTTGTTTTTGACCATAAGCATGATTTGCTATCCCATACTGGTGTTTATTTAAGTCATTTTATTTATTAATGTATTTTAAAAAGAGCTTAGAATATTGGAAATAGGAATGATTTTTCTAAAGCAAGTTTTTATTTGAAGTGTTAATGACTGAGTAGACATTCACACTGTATCTTTGCATTGCCTCATTTCTGGGCATGGCATTTATCTACTGTGAAATATATCCTGGGGTATTAAATTCTGAGATTTTACATGGTTAGCTACTTTTCATTATTCAATTCCTGACTTAGATGCCAGCTGCTAAGAGAAGCAATTCATGAATAGCTTTATAAATTAGTATTTCCTACCCAGTTACTCTCTGTAACATCACCTTATTGTACTTTCTGCATAATATTTGTTTCTTCAAAATTGCCTATTCATTATGGTGTCTTTCCATAGCATATATGCTCCATGAAAACAGAGACATCTATGCCTGAATACCTAATACAGAACCAGTTTCTCTAGGTCCCTAATAAATACCTGAGTAAATGAAATACCCAAAACAATTTGATGGTGGTAAAAATACTTTTTGGGGTATTAGAATTTTATGATTACATACTGTCTGACATAGTTATGTCTCCAAGATTAGAAAACTCTAATGTTTTTTATTACTCAATAGGTTCCCTGGAGACTAGCAAATTCAAAAAACAACCCAGAGATCATTGCTCTCAAAGGACCTTGGAATGCAGTTCTAGTACTGATTGCAAAAGAAAGTCATAGAGTCTATCTTCCCTAGGAATGCCACCTAACTAACAAGAGTTTTACCCTTGGCAGATGTTCTTTAACTTTCTTAATGGGACAAGATAGAAGAAAAAAATTGTCTTTCCTTTTGAAGTTTTCTCTGACAGAAGTAGTAGCAATTGACTCAGGCAAATGCAGAAGATTAATTGACCTACAAGAGATTTTCATACATTAGTTGAGATACTCTATTGTACCTCTCTCTAAAGAATACTATGGAAACTTCCTAATTGTTTACCTCTAGGATTTAAACCAGTGGCAAGATTACGTTTGGTGTCTTTTCCTCAATGAGTATTTTTATTCCCTTAAGCGCCAGTATATCGTGTGAAATGATCTACAGGCTGGACCAATGTCAAAGACAATGCATGTTAGAAATCATGAATTTACATGTATATGGATTGAATGTTACAAACAAAACAAAAAAAAATGATTATGTTAGTAATTGTACTAATTTATATTTAGAATTGAATTTATCGTTCCATGAATTTAACCTGTGATCTCACTAACTTACAAGTTAAAAAAAAAAGTAGGGAAAGCTGCCCAGTTTGTATAAAATTATGACATGTTTTTGCCTGCCAACATATATCACACTTTTTCTTATAAAAGAGACCCGCCTGTCTTCCACTCTCAATCCTTAGTCTTTTAGAGGAGAAAATCCTCTCAGGTCCAGAAGTGGGCCTTGATTAATATAAAATAATCACCAAATTTTACACTCCACTCTCAAATTAGTATGCATACACGGAAAGATAGATAACACCAGTTAGACCCTGAATTAAGCCTCATTTGAAGCCAGTCTTATCCCTGGACTTCCTGTTATGTAAGTCAATAAATACCCTTTTAGCTAAAGCCACTATGGATGGATTCATTTCTATATACAACTAAGATATTATCAATTATTAGTCCATGGGTTTTACATGTAATACTATTAATTTTCCCAAGAAGATTATGTTTATTACTAAAGGCAACATGCAAGATTAAAACAAATATGTCTTAAGATTTCAGAAGAGCCCCTGTGAAGTGAATGCAAAGTGCAAATTTTCTTGTTATGTTTGAGATTAAACACAGGTTCCCCTACTCCCACAAAAAATTACATGAACTTTGTAGATGCAAATGGATGTATAGATACAGGAATGGAAGAACAGTGAAAGGAATGTGTCAGTTAAAAAAATCTCACTGAGAATAAGGTGAAGCTGTTATACAGATATATATAAGCTAATAAGGAAGATCAGGTACCTTCCTCATCTGAAGCCATAGAATTGTGTGTTACAAAGTTTTTAAAAAATCATCTGATCATTTAAAGAGATATTTAGAAAGTCATGAGATAAAAACCCTCTGGCATTGACTCTTTAGACCAACATATTCTAGCAGACAGGAAATTCAGTCAATCAAGGAAGGGAAGGCCTGGGCAAACAAAGGGACCAACACCTCCTGCTCCAGTCCCATCTGTTGTTCCCTCAATATTGAAAGCTCCTTGAGACAGGGCATTTTCATGGCCTCAACACTTCACTTAGTGACTGGCACAGAGGAGGTATTAATAAAAGATAATATGCCAGAATTAATGAGTATATGAATAAATGAATAAGTAAATAGATCATTTAACTCCTACCAAATTTAAGAAATTGTCAATTTTAAGTTACTTATATTCTTGCAAGTATAATAAAATAATAAATGCCCTTCAGATACCCATTTGAAAAATCCAGAGGAAACTGCAGAGTTGCATATTCTATCTCTTTGCAAACACTCATTGTCATCTGGAACATGCCTGGTTCTGATAACTTGATGGTTTGAACATCAGCCCAGACTGAAAGGTGGAGCTGCCTTAAAATAGCCATATACTCTTATCTTACATTCCTGAAATGTGCTAAATAAAATAAATATTTTCAATATATAACTTAAAATCCTGCAATTTCCCAGTGGGAATAAAATCACCGAACTAGGGTAGCAATCAAGTATCTTCAACAATATTTAAATATTCATAGTATTCATTATCTTCTCATGCAAATTCATGCTTTTTTCAATTTCCATTTGGAAAATTTATGAACTATGTGTATTTTCTAAAAGATAAGATGTATTTTTAGAAGCAATTTTTTTACTAAGAAGCTAGTTCTTTTACAGTTATCTTTTGGGAAATGAAGTAAGCAGAGAATATTACTGAAACACAAAAAAATGTTATTTCATGACTGCCTGTTTTTAAGATACAAGAAAAAAGTTGTTAGGAATTCTAGAGTAGGATTAAATTGAGCACAGCAAAATTCAGAATACCCTTTGAACCCCTGGCTTTTTATTTTCAGGATATACCCAAGGTAGCATATAAAGTTTTCAAAGAAGAAATTTCCCTGGAAATGAAAAACCAAAAATGTTTGCACCTGCCTGTAAACAACCGAAGACTCTGCTCTGGTCTGCACCTAATGTGCTTAGACTCTCAAACTAGTTCTCTCAGCCTGAACTTTTAAAAAGGCAGAATAAAAACTAAAATGATCGAGTAGCATACCAATAATCTTAATAGGAAATTTTATTTATAGAGCTCCTTAGAATTCAGGGAGAGCTTTCCTATACTTTACCTAATATGAACTTCTAAACAGTCTCTGAAAGGCACAAAAATGGACCCCTTTGACAACCATGGGCAAATGACTCATCACTGCTTCACAGTTCTTAAGCATAAGATTTTATGAACCTTTCATAAAAGGACCTTTACAACACAAAGTACCCTGTACATGTGAGTGTGCAAACCATGAGCAATAGATATTGCCAATTGTTATGGATCCACCATAAGAAAACATGGCATTTTTTGTGGCATCACATAATAAGATATATCTATAAGAATAGTTGTGATTATAAAGGTCCTTTGTATACTAATTAATATTTGATTCATTTTTTGACAATTAAATCAGTTATCTATTGCTGTATAACAAACCACCCAAAAACTTAGTTGCTTAAAACAACAATATGTGCTTCTTTTCGCTCAATAGTGTGCAATGTGGTCAGGTTGTGATGTGACATATTGTTTCTGCTTTAGAAGGTTCTGGTGAGGTAACTCACCTGGGGACTGGAGAATTTACACTTTTTAAATTAAATTTATTGGTGGCATTGGTTAAAAACATTATATACCTTTCAAGTATAAAATTTCATAATATATCATCATTATATTGCATTGTGTGCTTACCAGCCAAAGTCTGATCCCTTCCTTTCCCATATGTTTGACACCCTTTATCCTCTTCTTCCTCCCTCTACATCCCTGCCCCACTGGTAACCACCATAGTATGATGGTTACCATTCTATCTATGAGTTTTTCTGTTTTGTTCATTTGTTGCTTTTTTTAATATCCAAAGATAAGTGAAATCATATGGCTCTTGTTCTTTTCCATGTCACTTATTTCACTTAGCATGATGCTCTCAAGAGCCATCTATGTTGTCACAAATGGCAGAAAATTATTCTTTCTTATAGCTGAGTAGTATTTCATCGTATATATGTACCACATCTTTATTCAATCATCCAGCAAAGGACTGGTTTCTATATCTTAGCTGGTTTGCATGTCATACTTACCATGATTAATGCTGCAATGAACATAGGGGTACATGTATCTTTACAAACAAATGTTTTCAAACTTGTCAAGTAGATATGCAAAACAGGAATCCCTGGGTCATATTTTCTTGGGAGAAGTGACTGCTCAGGACTTCTGCCCATTTTTTAATTGGACCATTTATTTTTTCATTGAGTTGTATAAATTATATGTATATATTATATATATTACATAATATATATGTGATATTAACCCACCCCCCTTTGAAGTTGTTATTTTCAACTATCTTCTCCCAAGCAGTTGGTTGCCGTTTTATTTTGTTGTTTTTCTTTTTTTGCTGTGCAGATTTATTTTAAGCTTTATATAGTCCCATTCATTTAATTTTGCTTTTAAGATCAGATTTATAAAATCCTCTCTAAGACCAAGGTCCATAAGATTAGAGCCTATATTTTCTTTTATGTATTTTATTGTTTCTGAACTTATATTTAGGACTTTGATCCATTTTGAGTTAATCTTTGTGCATGGTGCCAAATAACAGTCTGGTTTCATTCTTTTCCATGTGGCTTTCCAGTTTTTTCAGCAACATTTATTGAAGAGGCTTTCTTTTTCTCCACTGTATGTTTTCTGCTCCTTTGCTGAAAATCAGTTGCCTTTCTATGTGTAAGTTTATTCTGGCCTCACAATCCCTTCAGTTGGTCTGTGTGTCTCTTGTTCTGCCAATACCATACTGTTCTGTTTGTCATGATTCTATAATATAATGAAGTCAGGGATTGTGCTACCTACAGTTTTGTTTTTATGTTCTCAGGACTGCTTTGCCTGTTTTGGGTCTTTTGTGGTTCCACACCCAATTTTTTTTTGTTCCATTTCTTTGAAAAAATGCCACTGGGGTTTCGATGGGGATTGCATTAAATCTGTTCATTGTTTTAGGTAATATGGCCATTTTAACTCTGTTGGTTTTTCGAATCCATGAACACAGAATATCTTTTCATATCTTTTTTCAATTTCTTTCAAAAATATCGTGTTGTTTTTAGTGCATAGTCCTTTACTTCTTTATATTCTTAATTGTTTTACTGTTGTTCCTTCAGTTCTTTAGAAGAATACTTGATTTACTTATTTTTTAGAGAGAAGGGAAGGGAGGGAGAAAGAGAGGGAGAGAAACATCAGTGTGTGAGAGAAACATCCATCAGTTGCCTCTTGCACATCCCTGACCCTAGGTTACAGAGACCTGGCCTGTAACCCAGACTTGTCACTTAACCAGGTATCAAACCTGTGACCTTTTAGTTTGCTGGAAGATGCCCAATCCACTGAGCCATACCAGTCAATTCTTTTGTTAAGTTTATTTCTAATTATTTTATCCTATTTGTTGCAACTGCAAATGAATTGTTTTTATTTCTAATATTTCATTGATAGTATGCAGGAATGCATCAGATTTTTGTACATTGGTGTGTCCTGTAAATTTCCCTCTACTTGTTTATTATTTCAAATACTCTTTTGGTGGACCCTTTAGGATATTCTGTATATAGTATCATGTCATCTGTGAAAAGTGACAATTTTACTTCTTCATTCCCAATTTGGATGCCTTTTATTTCTTTATTTTGCCTGATTTCTCTGGCTAGAACTGCCAGTAAGATGTTAAATAACAGTGGCAAGAGTGAACATCTTTGTCTTGTTCCTCAACTTAGAGTAAAAGCTTTCCAGTTTTTATCATTAAGTCTGATATTAGCTGAGGGTTTGTCATATATGGACTTTATTATGTTGATGTCTTTCTTTGTATACCCATTTTATTGAGTGTTTTAATCAAATAAATGTTGTATCTCATTAATGCTTTTTCTGTCTCTTTTGATATAATCATGTTTTCATCCATTATGTTGTTAATATGGCGAATCACATTCATTTATTTACATATGTTGAATTATACTTGTGTCTCTGAATTGAACTCCACTTGATCATGATGGACTATCTTTTTAATGGATTGTTGTATTCAATTTCCTATTATTTTGTTCAGGATTTGTGTATCTGTATTCATCAATGATACTGGTCTGTAGTTTTCTTTTTTGTGTGTTGCCCTTGCCAAGTTTCGGATTTAGGGTAATGTTGGCCTCATAAAATGAGTTAGGAATTATTGCTTCTTTTATGATGTTTGAGAAGAGTTTGAGAAGGATGGGTATTAAATATTCTTTGAAGGTTCAGTAGAATATACTAGTGAAGTCATCTGGTCCTAGACTTTTGTTTTCTAAGGGGTTTTTGATGACTGTTTCAATTTCCTTACTGCTGTTAAATCTATTCAGATTTTCTAATTCTTCATGATTTAGTGTGGGGAAGTTATATATTACTAAGAATTTGTCCATTTCTTCTACGCTATTGAATTTGGTATTGTATAGCCTTTCACAGTATTTTTTATATAATTCTTTGTATTTCTGTGGTGTTCATTGTAACTTCTCTCATTTCTGATTTTGAGTCTTTTCTTTTTTTCCTTGGTGAGTCTAGCCAGGATTTGTCACTTTTATTTCAAAGAACCAGTGTTGATTATTTTCAAGAATTTTTCTATTGTCTTTTTGTTTTCTATTTCACTTGATTCTGTTCTAATTTTTATTTCTTTGCTTCTATTGATTTTGGGCTTCATTTTTTCCTCTTTCTACATTTCTAAGATAAAATGTTAGATTGTTTATTTAAGATCTTTCTTGTTTCTTGAGGTTGGCTTCTAATGCTAGAAAATTCTATTTTAGTCCTACTTTTCCTACATCCCCCAAATTTTCTTACATCGTATTGTTATTCTCATTTGTCTTTATGTATCTGTTGATCTCTGATTTCCTTGTTGTTTGTCACTATAGTTATCCAGTAGCATGTTGTTTAATCTTCACATGCTTGTGGCTTCTCCAGCTTTCTTTCTGCAGTGAATTTCCAGTTTCAGACTGCTGTGGTGGAAGAACATGCTTAGTATTATTTCAGTCTTAAATATGTTGAGACTACTTTTGAGTACCAAAATATTGTTTATCTTTGAAAATGTTCTGTGTGCACTAGAGAATAATATATACTCTGATGTTCTGGGATAGAAAACAATGTAAATATCAATAATTTCCTTTTGGTCTAATGTGTTATTTAAGGTCAATATTTCTTTATTGATTTTGTTTGGATGATCTATTCATTGCTGTCAATGTGGTATTTAGGCCCCCTACTTTAATTGTATTTTTGTCACTTTCTCTCTTTAGTTCTGTTAGTAGTTGCTTTATGTATTTTGGTGCTCCCCGATTGGGTGCACATATATTAACATGTGTTGGAAATGTACCACAATTTTTTTATCCACTCATCACTGATAGGCACTTAGGCTGTTTCCAAATCTTGGCTATTGTAACTAACACTGCTTTGAACACACGGGTACATATATTCTTTTCAATTGGTGTTTTGGATTCTTAGGTATGTTCCCAGAAGTAGAATCACTGTCCAAGGCATTTCTATTTTTAATTTTTTGCGGCATCTCCATGCTGTTTTCCAGAGTGGCTGCACCAGTCAAAATTCCCACCACCAGTGCACTAGAGTTTCCTTTTCTCCACATCCTCACCAGCACTTGTTGTTTCTTGATTTATTGATGGTAGCCATTTTGACAGATGTGAGGTGATATCTCATAGTGGTTTTAATTCACATCTCTCTGATGGCTAGTGATGCTGAACATTTGTTCATATGTCTATGGGCCATCTGTTTCCTTTCCACTTTTTACAGCAGCATGGATGGAACTGGAGACTATCACGATCAGTGAAATAAGCCAGTCAATGCAAGACAAATACCATATGATCTTACTTATAAGTGAAATATAATGAACAAAATAAACTAATGACAGAAATGAATCAGGGACATAGAAACATGAAACAGACTGACAGGTATAAGAGGGGAGGGTGAAAGTGGGAACTGGTTGGAAGAAGTGAAGGAAATAATCAAAGAACACATGTCCATGATCCATGGACATAGAAAATGGTGAGGGGACTGACTGTGGGAATGGGGTGCAGGTTGGGTGGAGGAGACAAAAGTGGAAAATTGGGAAAACTGTAATAGCATAAACAATACAAAAAATTTTAAAGTGTTATGTCTACTTGATATAGTATCTACTTTATCATACTAAAATATCCATCTTCATATCTTCTTACCTATTTTATCTTGAAATCCATTTTGTCTGATACAAATATGGCTATACCTGCTTTTCTCCTGATGCCATCTCCTTAGAATATTATCTTTTTTACCTCTTCACTTTGTCTATGTTCATCTTTGTAGCTGAGATGTGTCTCCTAAAGGCAACATATAGTTGAGTCATGTATTTTAATCCATCCTGCTACTCTGAGCCTTTTAATTAATGAGTTCAGTTCATTTACATTTGGGGTGATTATTGACATATAAGGACTACCTATAACCATTTTATGCTTTTTTTTCTGTTTGTTCTGTGTTTCTACTATTTCTTTTCCTTTTTGTTTCCATCTGCTGTTTTTCTTTAGTGGTATTCTGATTTTTACTCTGTTTCCTCTTTTTTTTTATGTAATGTACCTCCATTCTAGATTTTTGTACTGTGGTTACCATTATTAGGTTTATGCCAAAAAAAAAAGTTTCAGACATGCAATAGTCTGTTTCTTGTGATTGTATCTTGTCTCCATTCACCTGTACAAAGTTCAAACCTTTTCTCCCTCCCTAGCCTTTATTTATACAAATTATTCTTTTTATATGCTGTCTATTTATTTTCAAATTACAGTAGCTATTTTTTTTTAAAAATACTTTTACCTTTTACCCCTTTAACCTTAATGTTATATTTAAGTGTTTAATACCCTATTCTGAATAAGAGTTGCAATTTCCTGCTTCTGTTTATTAGACTTCTTACTCATAGTTTTGTATATTTTTTCTTCTTGTTTTAGAAGAGATCCTTTGAACATATCTTGTAATGTATGTCTTTGTGTTGGTAAATTTTCTCCCCTTCTATTTGTCTGGAAAAGTCTTTATTTCTTCTTCCTACCTAAAGGATAACTGCTGGATATATTATTTTTGGCTGATGATTTCTTTTTTCAATATTTTAAATATGTGATTTCACTCTCTACTAGCTTGTAGGTTTCTGATGAAAAATCTAATCATAATCTAATGGGATTTCCTTTATAGATTACTGTCTTATTTTCCCTTGCTGCCTTAAGAACTCTTTCTTTGTTATTAACTTTTTACAGATTTAATGTAATATGCTTTGGATAGGTCTTTTTGCACATAGATATTTAGGTGTTCTGTTTTCTTCTTGTTTAGTTCTAGCTCTTTCCATAGGATTGTGAAGTTCTCATCAATTTTTGTTTCAATAGGCTCTCTGTTCCCTTTTTCTCTCTTTTCCTTCTCTTATACCCATCATTCTTATACTGTTCTTTCTGGAGGAGTCAGATAGTTCTTATAGAGTGCTTTTTCTTTTACTCTTCATCTTCTCTTTTTTCATCTGAGCCATTTCTAGATTTCTTGCTTTAATGTCACTATTGCTTTCCTTCATCTGATTTCCTAAATTCTCTAATACATCCTTAATCTAAATTAGTGAGCTCTTCAGCTCCAGAATTTCTGTTTGTTTTTTTTCCATTGTTTCAATGTCTTTGATAGAGTTCTTTTGTTCACTGATTTTATGCCTGACCTCACTGAACTGCTTTCTGAGTTCTCTTGTACCTCACTGAATATTTTCAGACCTGTGGTCCTGAATTCTCAGTCATTTAAATTATAGACTTCCACACCTCTAAGTTATTTTTTGGAGATTTTTAAATTTTCTTTATGAACTCCTTTGTTACCTTGGGTATTCATGGCACTCGATGGATTTTTTTGCTGCCTGGGCATTTGAAGGAACAAAATCTTTTTTTTTTTTTTTTTTTTTAATGTACTTGTTTCTTCTCATTGTTTAGCAAGTTGATAAGGAGACGTGTTTCACTTTCCAGTAGATGGTGCTATAGTGGAAGTTTTAGTTTTCTCTTACCTGCACTACTGGTACTTTGGGGATCTCTTTGGGAGCAATTTCTCTTCTGGCATGGAAAATGCCCGATGTTCCCCTAGGAACTGGGTGTCCATTTTGTGTCTGGGGTACCTTGTTCTCAGGGCACAACCTCCTGTGGTGGATGTGGCAGGTGATGGGGCTCCTGGCCTCTGTGTTCCCAGTGCTGCTTTCCTATAACCAGAAGCCACCAACCGAGCCTCAGTGTCTGAGGTGTTGCAGCTGCCTCTGCTAGTTCCCTCACCACAGTAGGAGAGGGATGATCAAGGGAAGTTGGTTCTGGCATCTGTGGCTTTGTTTTTATCACTGCATTTAACCATAATGGGTACAGACTGCTTAGGCTGGAATGTTGCTTCTGCCTCTATGTCTCTACCAAATGAGATCTGTAATGCTGAGCCAATTGAAGGATGGTGGAAAGGGGTGGGGGTCAGATTTCCCAATCTCTGGCTTTGTTTTCCTTATGGTAGAGGATGGACTGTGCTCCTCCACCACCATCCTTTGAACCCTTTCTCTACTGAGGACCCTGGGCTCAGCCTCAATATGTACCGGCCATTCATGCCAGCTTGCTGCTCCTGCCCTCTGGCTAACCCAGTCAGGGATCTACCCAGCAGTCCTCTGCTACCACATTAGCTGAGACTGTGGTGGGTATCAGACTTGAGCTTTTCTCTCTGCTCTTCCTCCCATCCTGCCTCCCCTGCTCAATTCTATATGCCCACCTTTAGATGTTTCAATGCACAGATCTCTCAGATGTGTTTGTGTGTTGAGCATGGAATCCTTTGTTGAATTACAGTTGCCCAATTTATAACTTTAAGAGGACAGACCAGGAGGTTTTCTGATGCTGCCATGATGCTTGAATCTACTGTCCTGATGACTCACTGACATAGCTGCATGTTGGTGCTGGCTGTTAGCTAGGAATTCTGTGAGGGCAGTGGGTCAGTTGTGCTACTCCCTTCCAGTGGACTTCTGCTTGGGCTTCCTTATAAAATGGTGACTAACACAAAAGAAAGACCGAGAAAAGCTCTGTCAACTTTTATGATCTTTACTAAAAGACCATATAGTATTGTGTCTACAGGAATCACAGCGTTGCCTAGATTCAAAGGGAGGGAACATAAACCTCACTTCTTGATGGTAGGAATGAAGGATGGAAGAGATTGTGGTGGACATTTAAAAATATATTTAGAAAACGTAATTACAGTAATTTTGTTTTCAAGCCCTTAATGTTTGAAGATTTGTTAGAAACAACTGAGCAATTATATTACATGACAATGTTTTTTAGAGATTTTGGGGTTGGTTCCTAATCAGAACTGAAACAATCAAAATTGTCCCTAATATTTCCTTATTTAAAAGTCAGTGATTTAGAAATAAAATTCAAAATGTCCTCATGATAGATTTATAGATATCTATGGCTTATCTAACTTTATAACTGAATAAAACTATGAAAGGTGATGGATATAATTTTCTTTGTTTCTATTGATATTTTTAAAAATTTTGAAATTGATTATACAATTTTTTTTAAACTTTGAAATTCTGGTGTTTAGTAGCAAAATCATGCCATATTTATGGTGAACCATAGCATTTTAACAGTTTTTTCATGCCTCATTACAGCTGACTCCAGCTACTTATACAATAATTATTGCTTCTTGAAAATAATAATTTACTTAGTCAGTGAAAAGTCAGTCATAATTAACTTGAAAATTAGTTTTTGACTTCTTGGTGAGTCAATTTCTTATAATGAGTTTTTATTTATTTGCATAGTAAGAATCATTTCTATTTTTCAATGTTTTATAAAAATGTTCAAATATATAGAAGTTAAAAAAGAGAAAACATTTACACTATTCACAAAATTTAAATATAGTCAAAATGTTCCAACACTTATCTTGAATCTTTGATCTACCCCCTGAAATATTTCAAAATAAGTTATAATATTATGATATCTATCCATAGTACCTCAGCTCACCATTTAAAAGAATAATGTCTTTTTTCTCGATTAACCACAGTATAATTATTAGCCTTATGAAAATTAACACGATGTATGTTCAAATTTTCCCAATATGTTCTGAGAAAGCATTTGTATTAAATTACACATTTGTTTTTGTCTAATTTATTCTTCTTTAACATAGAACATTTTCCCTCCCCCACTTATTTCTTTTTTCATGACAATGACTTTTTTCATACAACTAAAAATTGTGAATTTTTATAAAAAAATTAAAAACAACAAAACTTATATACTTAAACAAAACATACATATCTTTCAGAACTTCTAACAGTATTGGAACATTAGTTTCAATAATAACATAGTATAAGTGATTTTAAAGCAAGATGATTTAAAGAGTCTCCTCATAGTTTAAAACACACATACAGGTGGAATACAGGATGGAAGGGGTATAAGTAGAAGCTACACTAACCTCCTCCCAGGACCAATCTGGAATTACAACTAAATTGTAGAGAAATCATCCTGAATAACCAGCTGAACAGTAGCTGGAAAGAAGCCTCATAACCAAGGACAGACAGAAGAAACCACTTCACCACAACAAGACTGGTAGGCAGTGTGGTTACACGAGAGGGCTGGCTGGGCTCCCACTAGCAGCAGCTGAAGTTCCAGAAAGCTATTTCAGCAGCTGGGTGGGTTGCCCCTCAGAAGTGTGGGATCTAAACCCCAAGCTGAGCTCTCTAGTCTATAGTACCAGAGCCAGAAAGAAACCCAGATAACATCCAACTGTGAAAAGTCGCAGGGTTTCTATCTGCCAGGGAGAGGTGGCTGGAGACTCAGAGAGCCTCTTAAAGGGCCAATGCACAAAATTTTTTCTTTCTTTGTAGCCATTTACCTTAATCTGTGACAGAGACAAAGCAGAGTAGACCAGAGATGCTTGGGAAGAGTCATTTTGGTCATTCTGGGGAAAGAACTGAAACAAAGCCATAATCAAGATACAGAATACTTCCATCATCCTCCAAAAATTTCTCTTTTATTATTCAGCAGTCTTTCCCTCCCTCTGCACCCAGATCCAGAAAACCACTGGTCTGCTTTCTGTCACTATTGATAAGTTTACATTTTCTAGAGTTGCCTATAAATGAAATTATACAATAAGTATATTTTATATTTGACTTTCTTAACAATAATGATTTTGAGGTTTATCCATGGTAGTTCACATATCAGTAGTTCGTTACTTTTTAATTGCTGGGTAGCAATTAAATGTACCATATTTTTAGTACATTTTCTTATAAATGGGAATTTAATTTATTTCCTGTCTGGGGCTACTGTGAATCAAACTGCTATAAACAGTCACATATAATCTCCCACACATGGTTCAGGAAGCAAGAGAGACTTTGGTCCTCATTAAACACAGAACTTGGGGCTCCATTCTTTGGTCTTTCCCACTTCTGGGATTCCCAGTCCCCTCCCTTGGTCGCAGCTGTAGCCTACATAAGGTCTTTTCTCCAATCCTCACACCAGAAGCCTATTGGGATTTCCAGCATTGCTTCTGTGGCCATCATGAATCACTGTTTACCTTCAGTTTCAATTCATGTAAGTTGGTATCTCAGCACAAGCAGGTCCATTTCTCAGGTTTTAACACCCCTGAAAAATCAGCATGTTTTTGTTAAATCTCTACATTTAGGTCATTAATTTTGGTATTTTATTCATCTTTTATTTTACCTGAGTAAAGGGCTTCTGTTAGGAGCTTATTCTAATACTGACTTTTTTTTTTTTTTGACATGTCCAAGACTATTGTCTTTAGCAACATCCTGCACTCTAGATTTGGCTAATTATTTTCTAATTGTGTGCGTTAACTATTTCTATATCCCTTTTTTTCTTAAATATGGATATATGTTTAGAATTTTGTTAGATTTAAGTTAAACATTCTTGGGTAAGAATAATTTTTAGATGTTCTTGTGTATTTCTTACTGAATCACATAGAGAGTAATGTAGTGATTCTTTGATGATTAACATAGTCCCTGCCAGCTCTCTCTCTAGTAAAGACAAAATTTTTCCCTTGGCAAATGTAAGTAATATATCTGTGTCATATTTAAGCACTGTGCAAATATTGTTTCCCATAATATTTTCCTGGAAAGCTTTTCCTGAATCAATTATTATAGTAGAAATGGTAAAATGGTGATGTTCCTAATTGTATCACCTCTTCATTTATTAGTTAATATGAGCATATTTTTCTTTATTTATGTGACAATTACAGTGATTAAGTACAGGGGCAAAATTTGCTGCAGAGCTGGTTCAGGATGTACTCTCCGGATACATCTGTGAAGGCACTGGGAGGTGGATATATGGGGTTGTATACAATGTGCTAGCACTGAGACCAGAACACCAAAGCAGCTCCTAAAGGTACAAAGTCAACCTAAAAGTTTGACTGAAATCACTTGCCATTTATTCAAATTTTAGGCACTAATTTGCATTTTACATGACTAACCCTGAAATTATAGTGAAAAACACCTGTTTTAAGAGTTTGAAATTGTGACTTTACAATACCAAGTAAATCCTTCATTGGTATTTTATTTATTTATTTTTAGAGAGAGAAAAAGGGAGACAGCAAGAGAGGGAGAGAAACATCAATGTTCAAGAGAAATATCGATAGGCTGGTTGCCTTTTGCTTGTCACCAACCAGGGACCTGGCCTACAACCCAGACATGTGCCCTGAGGGGGAATCAAACCAGCACATTTTTGGTTTTCAGGATGATGCCCAAGCCACTGAACCACACCAGCCAGGGATTAAGTAAATCCTTAGCATATTATGATAAACATATATCCAAAAATCCTGTGGAATTTTGTCAAGGAAGCATAGACATTTACAGACACTGCTAAACAAAAGAAAAGTAAATGAGAGAGGGCAGGGGGTAGAAAATGTATTCTGAATGACCTTTAAAAATGGCAAGGAAAACAAATAAATTGATATGATGAATTTATTTAATTTTATAAATAAATTATTTAATGTGCAAGTGTGTTTAGATCTCAGTAATAGAGGAGAATTCTGAAGTCATCTATATCAACAATGTATTTGATATTTGATAAAGGCATTGAGCTGTAAATGACTGAAGATTTCCCACTAGACACTCTGATTCCTGGGGGCAATCTATCTGATCTTTAGATAGTCCTATTTCCTTGCATTATAGATAAAAAATCCATTGCCCTGTAGCAATAACATACTTACCCTAATTTTATTTGTTTTATTTATCTTTTATGAATTTTAGGAAGACATGAATTTCAGTCTGTAGCATCTACTCAAAATTTTTGTGCATTTTAAACTGGATTGTTTCTGGTTTTATTGTTGAACCTAATTGATTTTTTAAATTATATTATATTGATTATGCTATTACAGTTGTCCTTATTTTTTCTCCTTTGCCCCCATTCCACCCAGCATTTCCCACTTTCTCAGGCAATCCCCCACCATTGTTCATGTCCATGGGTCATGTGTATGTTCTTTGGTTATTCCATTCCGTCTACTGTACTTTACATCCCCATGGCTATTCTGTAACTACCTATTTGTACTTCTGAATCTCCTCAGCTCTTCACCCACTCCCCCAAACCCCCTCCCACCAGGCAACTATCAAAACGCTCTTTTGTAGTCATCATTCTGTTTCTGTTCTTCTTGTTTGCTTAGTCTGTTTTTCAGATTCAATTATTGATAGATTTGTATTTTTTGCCATTTCATTGTTCATAGTTTTGATCATCTTCTTTTTTTTTTTTTTAAGTAAGTCCCTTTAACATTTCAGATAATAGTGGTTTGGTGATGATGAATTCCTTTAGTTTTTCTTTGTCGGGGAAGCTCTTTATCTAAAATGATAAATGATTCTAAATGATATCCTTGCTGGGTAGAGCAATCTTGGCTATAAGTCCCTGCTTTTTATGACTTTGAATATCTCTTGCCAATCCCATGTAGCCTACAAAGTCTCTTTTGAGAAACCAGCTGAGTCTTATGTGAACTCCCCTTATGGGAACTTCTTTTCTCTTGCTGCTTTTAAGATCCTCTCTCTCTCTCTCTCTCTCTCTCTCTCTCCCTCTCCATCCCTCCCTCTCTCTCTCTCTCTCTCTTTTTGCTTTAGAATTGTATTTTCCTCCCTTTTTTTATTATTTTTCAAGTGCAGTTGTCTCCAACCCCCCCCCCACCCCACTACTCCTTCACCCTACCCATCCCCACCTCCCACCCTTTGGCATTTTAATTATGATGTGCCTTGGAGTGGGTCTCTCTGCATCCTTCTTGTTTGGAACTTGCTGTGCTTCCTGGACTTTCATGTCTATTTCCTTCACCAAATTAGAGAAGTTTTCTTCCATTATTTTTTCAAATAGATTTCCAATTTCTTGCTCTTTCTCTTCACCTTCTGATGACCCTAGCACCTCTTGAAATTGTTCCAGAGGTTGCTTACACTATCCTCATTCTGTGGGATTCTTTTTTCTTATTGTTGTTCTGATTGGTTGTTTTTCACTTTTCTGTGCTCCACATCATTGATTGGAATCTCATCTTCATCCACCCTACTGTTGTTTCCCTCTAAATTTTTCTTCATCCCAATTAGTGTATTCTTCATTCCTGACTGGATCTTTTTTATGCTGCTGAGGTCCTCACTAAGTTCCTTGAACATCCTTACAACCAGTGATTTGAAATCTGCATCTGATAGATTGCTTATCTTCATTTTGTTTAGCTCATTTTCTGGAGTTTCTGGATATGTTCTTTCATTTGGACCATGTTTCTTTGTCTTCTTTTTTTGGGGAACCTCCCTAATTTGTCTTGTACTAGGTAGAGCTGAATTGACTCCATGTGGCCTAATGTAGTAGTTGTTCTGTAGGGTCCTGTGGCACAGCGTCCCCTGTCACCCAAGCTGGGTACTTTGTGTGGGCTGAGTACATGGTCCTCTTGTAGTTGAGCCTTGGTTGTTGTTGGCAAATCAATGGAAGGGATTTACCCAGGCCAGTCAGCTGCAAGGATTAGCTGTGACCTCTTACCATGAATCTCCACCCTCCGTGGAAGATCAGCTGTGCAGGGGCAGGGTGGTGGTGCTCAAATATGGTCTGTGGCTGTCCACTGGGTGGGCTGACCTTGGGGTTTCCCAAGTGATGTAGGCCAAAGTCAGCCCCCAACTGTGTTTTGCCTGGGGCCACCTTTCCTGAGCTATAAAGCAATCTGAGATGGCTGCTACTTGTGCTGGGCTTGGAGATTGCAAGGCAACTGAAGCTGTGAATCAGTGCCTGGGTCTCACTGAAGTCAGCTGTTGCTTATTTGATAGGCTTTAGGAAGCTGTGAAGCACGAACTAAGACCAGCCATTCATATGGTAAAGCATCTTGGGTTGGCCATAAGTTAGATGGGGCAGAGTCTCTGGGGATCTCCAAGGCACACATTTACCCTGATCTCAAAGAAACATGTATGGAACAACTGCTACAATGCAGTGTGCTGATTCAAGTACTAGGTCTCATATATTCTAAGGACAATTCTTACTATATGATAGCCCTTTAAATATTTGAATTGTGAGGATTTCAGTGAAGACACAACCTTGAACAAAAAATGCCATTGAAAACAATGAAGACCCATTTAGTTTCCAAGAAAAAATAAAATATGTGCATTATTAAAAATTATAGTTGTGTTTAGAATGATGTGGGAACTTTAGTGGAATTAACTTTATGGGAACTATTAATAATTACCATTTATGTTAAATTATTTTAACTTTCATAAATTAGGAATTAGGAGAGAAAATGAATTTCTTTTTTAGTTTGGATTATTTATCTACCCATTAAAAGCTAAAATAAATCTCAAATATGATATTTGGATTATTAAAACCAAAGAACATATATATTCATTGACTATTGGTATATAAGAATATACACTTTGCCAAGCTTCAGTAAGGACTAAAATAGGTAGCACTCTTGCCTCCCACAGCAGGCTGACTGCACATCCTTCTCAATTGCTGAATGACCTCCCACACTGCATTTAATTTGAATGTTGTCCTGACAGCTTTAATAAACCATAAAATGTTACCAGCAGAAAACAGACTAAAACCTTAGGATGGTTTGCATAATTATTCAATATTGTCATAAATAACAAGCTTCGTTTTCAATGTTCACTCTGCCCCTACCTCAACCCCAATTATTCTTTTCAAATAAAATTGAGCTACACAATAAAAAGCTTCGTAGAATATGATTAATTAACATCCATTTCCCTCAACAATGGGATCTTCCTATTCAGAAAGGGAAATCAAGTGGGAAATATACTTGCTGAACAAATTAGGCCAGGACGTCTCTCTCACTAAATACAAAGGTATTAAATTTAGCACACTGGTATTCAAATGAAAAATATGTACCTGTTGGTATTCTGCCTACTCCTGCTGAAATACTTACACAAAAGCAATAGTAATAAAAGATTAAGCAAAACCTGCATTGTGCTTCTTTTCTGTGAAGTTGAGCGGTTAAGTGCACTTAATGTAGGTATATTCGTGTGGGCTATATCTCTGCATACCAGGTAGCTCACTGTCATGGGCAACCCAAAGAAATCGGACACTTGAAAACACCCATACCCAAGTAAGAGGTTTTTGGATCCTTTACCTTTAAAACTGAATGTTGAGAAGCACTCAATCATTGGTAGCAATGCACATCAGAAACACTATTGTCACAGTTGCAGCTGTCCAAAGAATAAAATCATGAAAGTCCACCTTCTGCTAATAGTTATGGCCGTCTTGGTGTTTGGTATTCAAGCAGAGGCATACAAAGCCAGTAATTGTTCAAAGTGAGGACAGGAGAGGCAGACCTGTAACAAAACAAGGGCAGTGGACGCTTCAGTGATTAGAGGGAAAACAACCACCTCACATCCATTAGTATCAGGCTGGGGCTCATACAGACAGAAAACCCTCAGATGTATGAGCACAGACCATGTAGTCCACTTCGTATCACAGCACCGAACACAGTGCCTGTCTCAGTAAATTTCTTGCTCTCACTGAGACTTTTCATCACCCACTAATTCCTTATTTAATTTAGAAAATGACAATATCTAAATTATTTTCAGATATATAGAAAAAATAGCTTGATATCTGATCTTTTATGTTGACTTATTTCCTTAATATAGAGCATTTTGCTGTACGGGGGTAAGGTTAACTGCAAAGATATGAAAAAGGAAATTAGTGATAGTTAAACTAGAGCTAATTGCTGACAAAAAAAGAATGAGGGGCCATTTTCAGTGACAGAGATTTTTATGCTGAGTATTACACTAGATGAGGGGCTCTTTTTTTTTTTAACCCTCTCTTGATTTATCATTAACAAGAATAGTCTAGTTTATAGTCTATATCTTTTACTTGGTAATCTACATCTATAGGAGACATCAATATCAATAAAAGTGAAATAAAGAAGAAATTCATGTTAGCCTTTGTTTTAACCTTCCTTCTAAACATATTTGAAACCATAATTTCTAATAAAATGTATATTAATTATATTCTCACCCATTTTCAGCCAAAAGTCTTCATTTTAAAGATAACTCTAATCTTGCAGAAAATTTTTGAAAAGGAAAAAAATCACAAACAGTAGATTAAAGGTCACCTGCAATATTACCTAAAAAATAACCCCATGACATGATGGTAGAGAAATGTATAGATGTACATTTAATGAATCACAATGCACATAATATAGGCGCTATAGGTCTTGGCCATTGTTGCCATTCTATATTTTCTGTTTGGTAAGCAACATTTTTCACTTAAATACACATTCTGAGTATTACTTCATACCACTAAATATTTTTTAGAAAAATTACATTTAATGTCAAATAGCAGTCCATCCTGTTAATATCCTAATTTTATATACCATAACTAGTCAACTAAATGGAAGTTATATGGAACATTAGAGTGTAAATGAAGGACACTATTAGAGACCAAATCAAACCCTGCTATTAAAGACTCTAACATTGTGATAAATGACGGAGGATTAAGAGTTGATCTAGATCCAGACTGTTTCCCAGTTTGGCTCACAAGTTGGTAGAAATTTCCTATTTTGGTCAGGTTGGTTTGAATGGCTTCCCTCAATGTTGATTACAGATGTCTAAATAACATTCCCACCTATGCTGATAATATCAGCTTCCCAATTAACATTCTAAAGTGATTTAAAGAAAAAGCAAAAGCTTTGCTATTTTGTGACCCCCCAAAATGCACTGTCTTGTAGTATGTACCAAGTTTTATTGTTGTGTGTTAGCACCTTTTTTCATTTCTACTTTTTAAATTTTTTATTGTATTTTTTCCTTTACCATTTAGTCCCCTCATACCCTCCTCTCCATACAATCCCCTTTGCTCTCAGATTGTCATCTTTTACGGAACGTGACACATCATTAAACAGGAGAATTGCTCCCTACTTCATTGTATACTCTCAGCCACTTTATTCATATTAACACTAAGGCCAATAGTAGCTATTACAATTTTCTCATTATTTACCAACAAAATTAAGTAGATGGCAAATGTTTATAATGGGATCTTTCACTTGATTCAAATTGTAATTTCTATTGGAAACACTTTTTCATAGATAATGTTGGCTTATTTAATTTTATTTGTCTCACTATAGATTGCTGAAGATTTTCTGAAAGATACTGATATTAGATACGTTCATACCTGTACTAATTCACTATGCATTGGCTATTTCTGACATTTACCATCTACAATCCTAAATCCATTTTTAAGTCTGGATTCATATGAACTCAACACTTGTGGATCTTTTTGATTCCTTGGCTTTCATGTCCTTGTATGCACAGTCCTGAAAACTGGGAAAGAATTTGTGGGAGCTATGGCATTGGCACATACCATTTCATCTTCCTGTGAGCCGTGAGTCCATGCAAGCCACAGAGAAACTAAATTATCATGGCACTATCCCCGAGAGACTAATTTCTAATGATGTTCTTTTGAAAAGAATGCAAAATAACTAAATTTAAATTTGAGTGCCAACAAAAAATAAATCGGATTTCTTGTGTCTCAGCACTTAAAATCTCCCTGATGGGCTTTAAACTAGTATACACCATCATTGAGGGATAACTCACACTTTATAAGTCAGACACTTTTCATTTAAAAAAAAAGTGATGTAAAAAATATTGTGGAGTTGCATCTAAAACTCAAATAGTGTGAGAATGTAAAACCTTATCTTTGCCTTCAAAGGTATTTCTAGTTTTAATCCTGACTTTTCTGTTAAAACCAAAGACCACTCTGTTAATTGTGATAAATGATTTTCCTTATCCTACAAGCCAAAGTCATCTTGATCAACACAACAATCATGGGCTCTTTCTCTCATAAGTTATTCCTTAATATCTAATAAGCTTAGTTCTGAATTAAATGTCACCCATTCCTTGTGCAACACAAATCTTTACTCCTATTTTACAAATAAATTATGCAGAAATACAGGATGCTAAACTGAATTTGTGATTTTTATCTTCCAGTCATGGCACATTAAACTTGATTGAAAGTAACACTTTGCCACTTTGCAAAAAAAAATGCTTGGAAATGTGGACAAGATTGCAAAGTAAAAAATATAATCTTGAAACTATTAAAGCAGAAAAGACTTGACAGGTCAGGACCCTAGAGAGAAGAAATGCCCCAAACTGAGAGTGCTGTATGCAATGCTGTATTTCCTCTGCAAAGGTTAGTACCTTATTAACCATAGCACTAGAGACATTTTGGGTCAAATAATTCTTTTTTTAAGGGAGTGGTCCTGTGTATTATGAGAAATTTCACAGGCTCCTTAGTCTACCCACTGTATGCAAGTTGCACTATGACAATTGTGATAACCAAAATTATTTCTTGGGCAGTGCAAATGGTAGGGGTGAGGGCTAACCCCTAGTCAAGAACCACTGTTATAGACCACTTGATAAATCAGTAGAAATACCTGAAAATTTGGGCAGACTATCTGATAGTTTCTGTAGGTTGTCTTTTCATTTGGTTGATTGTTTTTTTTCCTATGCAGAACCTTTTAAGTTAGACGTGCTCTTATTAATTTTCACTTCTGTTGGTTGTGTTTTTGGCATGATATCCAAAAAGAGTGTTGCCAATGTCAATTAACATCCTCCCTATGTTTCCTTCTAGGAGTTTTACAGTTTCGGGTTTTATACTTTAATCCATTTTGCATTAATTTTGTAGTAGTGTAAGGTAGGGGTTCGAATGTACTGTTCTGTATGTGATTAGACACATTTTCCAACAGTGTTTACTAAAGAGACTGTCCTCTCCCCATGGAGTGTCCTTGATCACTTGTCAAATATTAGAAGACTGTATATGGAAGGATTTATTTCTTGGCTCTCAGCTCAGGTCGATCAAACTATTTCTATGACAGTTTCTTACTGTTTGGGTTATTATAATGTTGCAGTATAGATTGAAATCAGGAAATGTGATGCCTCCAGGTTTATTCTTCTTTCTTAGGATTGTTTTGACTATTTGGGAGCTTTTGTAGTTTCATGGGAATTTTAGGATTTTTTTTTCTATTTCTGTGAAAAATAGCATTGGAATTATCATGGGGATTGCAATAAATTTATAGATGACTTTGGATAATATAGACTTTTTATAATACTAAACCTTCTTGTTTATGAACATGGGATATCTTTCCATTTGTTTGTCTTCTTTAATTCATTTAATCAAAGTTTTATACTACTGACCTTTAATTGTACAGAACTATCAACTCCTCCTGTTAAATTTATTCTTAGTGATTTAACTGTCTATGTGATTATGAATGGGGTTGTTTTATTCCTTTTTAGGATATTTCATGGTTAGTATTTTAAAATACAGTTTCTGTATGTTGATTTTTCTATCCTGTAATTTTATTGACTCTGTATATTATTTCTAACAGTTTTTGGTGGATTCATTAAAATTTTCTATATATAAGATTATATGATCTGCAAAATAAGACAATTTTACATCTTTCTGATTTGTATGTCTTCAGTTTTTTAATTGCTTTATTTTTAAATCATTCTTTACTGTTATTCAATAACAGTTGTCTCAATTTTTTCCCCTTGGCCCTCCTCCACCCATTCCATCCCTCACTCTCACACTCCATCCCCATTCTGTTGTCCATGTCCCTGGGTCATTCATACATGTTCTTTGTGTAGTCCCTTCACCTTCTTTTCACCATTGTCCCCCTCCCCCACTCCCTCAGACAATACCACACCATTGTTCATGTCCCTGGGTCATGCGTATAAGTTCTTTGACTACTCCATTTCCTCTACTGTACCTTACATCCCCATGGCTATACTGTAACTACCTATTTGTACTTATTAATCCCCTCACCTCTTCACTCATTCCCTTACACCCTCCTCCCACCTGGCAACCATTAAAATACTCTCTGTATCCATGATTCTGTCTCTGTTATTCTTGTTTGCTTTGTCTTTTTTACATTCAATAGTTGATAGATTTGTATTTTTTGCCATTCCATTGTTCATAGTTTTGATCTCCTTTTTCTTAAATAAGTCCCTTAATGTTTCATATAATAATGGCTTGGTGATGATGAACTCCTTTAGTTTTTATTGTCTGAGAAGCTCTTTATCTGCTTTTTGATTCTAAATGATATCTTTTCCGTGTAGAGCATTCTTGGCTATAGGTCCCTGCTTTTCGTGACTTTAAATTTATCTTGCCAATCCCTTCTATTCTGCAGTTTCTTTTGAGAAATCAGCTGACAGCCTTATGGGAACTCCCCTGTAGGTAACTAATTTTTCTCTTGCTGCTTTTAAGATTCTCTTTTCATCTTTAACCTTAGGCATTTTAATTATGATGAGTTTCATGGGCCTTTTTTTATCCCCCTTGTACGGGACTTTTTGTGCTTCCTGGACTTCCATGTCTATTTCTTTCAACAAATTATGGAAGTTTTCTTTCATTATTTTTTTTAATAGATTTCCAGTTTCTTGTTCTTTCTTTTGTCCTTCTGGCACCCCTACAATGCAAATGTTGGACTTCTTGAGATTGTCCCAGAGGCTGCTAATACTATCCTCATTTGGGGGGATTCTTTTTTCTTCTTGTTTTTCTGAGTAGTTTTTTTTTTTTT
>PVIA01009808.1:0-57395 GCA_004024845.1 Tonatia bakeri | reverse complement strand
AGGAGGAGGAGGAGGAGGAGGAGGAGGAGGAGGAGGAGGAGGAGGAGGAGAGGAGAAGGAGGAAGAAGAAGGAAATCTTACCTTTTGTGATAGCATGGATGGAAATGGAGAATATTATGCTAAGTGAAATAAGCCTGGCAAGGAGAGACAAATAACATATGATCTCACTTATAACTGGAATCTAAGGAACAGAATAAACTAATGAGCAAAATAGAATCAGAGGCACAGAAACAAAGAACAGACTGATAGAGGGGAGGGAGGAAGCTGGGATTGAGTGAAAGAAGGTGACAGGATTAGACTAGGAACATTTATGCATCACCCATGGACAGCAAGGTGGGGGATGATTGTGGGAAGCAGGAGCTGAGGAAAGAGGGCCAAAGGGAAAAAATTGGGACAACTACAGTAGCATAAACAATTAAAATTTTTTTAAAAAAATAAGGTGAGGAGAAAGGTAAGCACTGGATTCAAAGTGATCCCAAAAGGAAGGCCCATTAGCCAGCCATAATGTAGGTTTAGGGAGAAGTCTTTTAAGGGAGGTAATATGTGAGCAGATTTTCAAAGGTGGCACTGGAGTTAGCCCATATATATGTGTGTGGTTGTGTATACATAGTTGTGTATACATATATTGTATCAAGGGTGTTCTAGCCAAAAGGAAGGGCATATACAAAGGCACAAATATGGAACACTGTGCATCTTTGGAGCCATGAATTTACCAATGGGGCTGAAGTAAAAGGTCCATTTGGGAACAAAATCAGAGAAGTTAGATTCAGATAATAAAAAAGTATCATTGCCATATCCAGGAGTCAAAGCGTGACCCTGAGACTCTGGAGAAGCTTCTGAAGAACTTTAAATTAGTAAGATTTAGGTTTTGAGATAAATCCTGGAA
The DNA here is from genome assembly GCA_004024845.1 of Tonatia bakeri. Lineage (NCBI taxonomy): Eukaryota > Metazoa > Chordata > Mammalia > Chiroptera > Phyllostomidae > Tonatia > Tonatia bakeri. Next base: position 56,509 of record PVIA01009808.1, on the reverse strand, counting down.
GCTTCTTTTGATACAAAAAGGAAGGAGAAACACGTTTGTTCATGCCAGGATGTCTACAGTAATCAATTTCCCTGCCCATCTTTATTCCACTGTTGATACCTGGTTGATAAGTCTGAATTTATTAAATTTTTCTGTAGGTAAATTTTCACTGTGCAAGGGGAAGCCTTATACCATTTCTTAGGATTTGAAAGACACTGAAACTCTTCTTTCAGGTAACATAGCAGTAATAGTAATATTAATAGTAGTAACTTCTATCACATCCTATATGCCAAGAAATTTATATACATTTAATCCTTATCATAACCTTTGTTAAGGTGCTATCATAATTATCATTTTGCACATGGGGAAATGGAAGCTCAGTGAAGTTCAGTAACTTGTCCAGGGTCACAAAGCTTGTATGTGACTGAGCTGGGATGAAAACTCACATCTGACTGTGAAGTTATGGCTCTTTCATCTTACACATGTCATTTCCCCAGGCTACACAGAACACAGCACCAGGTACTCCCTATGGCCTCACAGCAGAGGGTGAATTGGGAAAACCATAGCATCAGCCCTCAGCCAGGGCACTGATAACAGTCCCATTCTGAAAATCAGCCCAAAAGAGCTGAGAAAAGCATAGATGGTTTCTTCCAGTTATACAGTCAGAATCTCATGCATACTAACCAGGGCCCAGGCATGTGGACCCAATCCAGTAGCTTTATGTGCCAGACATAACCTACTGAAGCAATGTGTAATAGCCTCTGATTCATGGCTGGGGCTACTCAATATCCCAACCTCTTTATACCTGTTGCTTTTTTATCTTTTGAGCTGCCCTACATCATGTTCCACAATGAAATGGGTGACTCAGTGCCAGTATATGAGGATATAACCAAGTAATAAATATTTATTAACATGAAAAGACCTCAGAGCAAGCTATTATAGAGCAAAGAGTATGAACTTTGTCAAATACAAATGGAAGGAGGCTTGACTTGTAGTGGTGATCACACAAAATATACAGATGACTTATTGTAGAACTATACATATAAAATCTGTATAATTTTAAATTAACCAATGTCACACAATAAAATTTAATAAAAAATAAAGTTAAAAATCAAATCAGATTTAAATCTCTGTTTTACCACTTATTAACTGAGTTGACTTGGGGCAAAAGACTTACCCTCTCTGGATCTCAGTTTCATTATCTGTAAAATGCAGGGAAATTGTGACCACTAACATAATGCACAGAAGTCAAAGTCCCATCACTTCCCAAATGTACAATTTCCTCCTGCTGGGACTAAAGATGGATTAAATAAGCATTAGTGAAGCAACCTCCGAAATGGACATGCTACAGTTGACATAGAGGACTGGCTTTACCTGAATGGACTAGCTTTTAGGAAAGCAGATGGCACTTTCTGATACAGGTGAGAAATCCACATGTTCCTTAAATATATCATCACCAAGGAGGGAGTTCTGAGTGCCTAGCATCTATGCAGACTTGAAAAAAAACATGGTACTTGAGGGACAGCTGGATTCCAGCCCAGAGACTGGTTTCTTTGGCCATGTGTACTACTGTACTCACAAACAAACAGGTAATGCAATGATGAGACTTGGAGATGCCTCAGAAATGTGTTCCTGGTTGGACAGAGGTAGGACACCCAAGTCAAAATGTTATGGAGGGAAAACAGTTGGTTTTTAGAAGATTCATTTAAAAATCAAAGTCAGGAAACCAGAAAAAATGAGTTTAAACCATACAGTAGCTGGATGAGTTTAAACCTGGAGTAGCTTTCAGATACTCTAGAACAGGGGTGCCAAACTCATTTTCACCAGGTGCTACATCAGCCTCACAGTTGCCTTCAAAAGGCTGAATGTAATTTTAGGACTGTATAAATGTAACTCCTCAGTAGACAAGGAACTCGGCGCTGCTGCAGGATAGAAACAAGGTGCTGGGCCAGATAAAACAAGGTGGAGGGCCGGATTCGGCCTGCAGGCTTTGTGTTTGCCACTTGTGCTCCAGAAGCAGAAAAAACATTAGATTTGTTTAGTTGAGATTGTCAAACAAGGGATTCTCTCATGTGGTCCTTATGACCATAGGTTATAAGGTCTGGGAAACCTTATACACAAGGAGTCTGTGAAACCTAGAATTGTGTGCCTACTAGAGTGTTCATCAGTGTGTTTTGGGGGCTGAAAGTCTATATTCTTTGAATTTTCAAAAGGATTAAGGGCACAGACTCTATGCTCAAATCCTGGCTCTCCTAATTTCTGTGTGATTGTTATGAAAATTGATTAATCTCTCTGGGAATAATAATAAAATTTATACCACACTGCTGTTAAGAGAATTACATGTGTTAACATTTATAATGCACTCAGAAAAGTACATGGGCCACAGTTAGTGCTCATTAATAATAATCATCATCATCTTGGATGCAGAAGGAACTGCTTATCCTTCACAAACCTTCACAAACCTTGCCCTAAAAACTAATGAATAAGCCACTTGAGAAACCTAGGCATCAGATGTCTAATAAGTAAAGTGGGATGCCTCTCATCTCCAATACTTTTAAACATCTGCTTTCCACCAGGAACTGGGTGGGCCTTCTAAATATAAAAGTAAGATAAAGTCCCTTCCCTGGAGTAACTCATATTCTGGGATGGGTAGATAAGTGCAAAATAAATATATAATTATAATTAACTGGGAAATTCAACAACAGAGCTACATTCAGAAGCTTATGGTGTCCCACATGAGAGACACTAATTCAATTGTGGGAACAGATGACCTTCTGCATGTGTCTAGGAAAGCTTTGCTTAAAGAGGTGTTTCAGGAGGATGGAATGCCCAGGGTCTTGTAAGCAGAGAGTATCGGCAAATGCAAAGAGACAAGAGGCACCAATGCAAGTGTGAAGGGCCACTGTGGATTCATGGTACTGGAGTTCAAAATATGGGACAAGAAGTGGGGAGAAGGGAGCAGGTGTTGGGGGTGGGCAGTTGACCATGAAGGGCTGGATGCCTTGGAGAGAAGCTGAGACTTACCACTAGGGAACACTATACGGTTTACATGGAGGGGTGAATGTGGCAGTGAATGTAAGAATGCACTGAAGAGCAGGGACTGAAAAATTTTGAAACAAAGAAACAAGGATGGCTAAAACAAATCCAAAGCATGATCTAGGTTCTTAGCTGAGGAGATACTAGGAGGAAGAAAGATATCCCAAACATTAAGAGATAAACAGGAATGACTTGGTGATTGATTAGATGCAAGGAAGATACTTTCAGGTATAACCCCTGAGATTTCTAGCTTGGGTGACTAGGTGCGTGGTGATTCTGAAATTAAGATAGTGAGAAGGAGCTAAAGATATGCTTAGGGGAAACATGGGCTCAGTATGAGACACAGTAAGTTGGAGCAAATGAGTGGGGTGTGTTGAGTAAGTCCTGACTAGGTCACTAATAAAGATTAAATTAGATAATGCACATGGACTGCTTTGTAAACTACACAAAACTAATTATCCTCATTATTATTGCCCTTAGTTTATAGTACGAGCTTCACAAGTTCTTATTTAACCTCTCTCAGCCTTAAATTTTCCATCCAATTTAATGGGAATAATAACCACACATCATCTCTAACTCATAAGATATTTGGGAATAAAGTGAAATTGTCTACAAGACATTGAGTATTTTGTGGGAAAGATACATAAATCTAATGTAATATTATTAAATGGCATTAAATTCAAAGAGATGAACCAGTGTACAATAATGATTTTCCACAGTATTTAATAAGACAATTATAGCTCTGAAATGCATGGTTTAACATGACAGTCAGATCACTGAAATATTTTTAATCATATAGGTGAAAACTTAATTTCCCTATTAGTCATCTAGTTTTGAAGACTCTCCCAGAAAACAAAATATTGTCTGTTTTTTTTTGTGAGTGTATTGTGTGTGTGCCTAGCAGTATGTAGCACTCATATGTACAAAACAAATAATAAAGATTAAATTAATTAACAAATAATTATTAAAAATGAATAATTAATATAGTTAATAGCCTGGCTCCCTGTAATTGGTCAGTAAACCAAAGCTGAGGAGGTGAAGTGATACCTTTTATATAAAATTTTTATACTTTAATATAAACTTTTGATATCTTGACCAGGAGAACTGGCTCATAGGAAATACTCAAAAGGCAAAATTAAGGACTGGCAATTATCCAAGGTATCTGGAGAAGCTTAGGTCTGAACTGATATACACTCTTGTTTGTACATCTAATTTTCTGGATTAATGTCAGTCCTCTGTGATATACTGACCAAGTAGGGAAATCACAATTGAATCAGTTAAGTTGAAACCCTGTTTTGTAGTGCTAATGAACCAGGCAGTCTTTGTATTTATTTATCTGAAAGTCCAATCACTGGCAAGCAAAAGGAAACTCATTTGTTCCATTCCCTATCTCCAAGCAGTAAATGAGATTCCTAAATTTGTCCCTGTAACATATTCTATTCTTTAATAGCCCTTATTGCCAGCAGATACATTCATTGTTAGGTGCCAACCAGCATGCAAAATATTGAGAAAAAAATCTTATCAACTAGTGAGTGAGTAGAAGAAGAAAAAACTTTCAGTCCAAAACAAACAAAAGGAGTCACTAGCTGAGATGTTTGTTGTTTATTCCTCAAAGTGACATGTGCAGAGGACAGGTGGTATCTTTAAACACTGTATAAGTTTGTTTTACAACTATCTTATTGGAGAGGGAGAAACCCTTACCTCTGAGGTACTCATGTTGGCATTTGGGTCTCTAAGACATAAAATAATTCATCTCAAAAAAATATAAGATAGGAAAACCTAAGGTCATGTGTCATCCTCTTGTAATACTGGGACCTCCGTAGGAAGGAACTTTGAAACTATGTCTGCTAACTATAATGTTCTCACCCCAATACATCAATGTACTATTTCCCTCTGCTTTATGACTTTCTCCCCCTACAAATCAAGGTTGAGAAAAATGATTTTTTCCTGTAAGTGAAAGCCATTATTCATGAGCTAAAAATATTTCCATGATAGTTCTCATATTCATGGACTTTAGCCATGAATGTAGATTTAAACATTCTATATTCTCAGATTAAAACCAAAAATTGAAACAACATTCGAGAAACAGATAATCTTATTTGAAATACATCAAAATATTTGGTATAGTTTATACAGAAGATAATAAAATCTACATGGATCTCATTCACCATGGGTCAAAAGGGCACAGTGTTCACACGTCTACTTGGCAATAACAAGAGCTGCCACTGATATAGCACTGAGCAGTGTCAAGCCAGTGTTCTGTGAACTTGACAGATAGTATCTCATGTAATTTTTTCACTAGAACCCAATGAAGTCAGTACTATCATCCCTATTTTTCAGATGAAAAATCTGGCACACAGGGAGGTCAAGTCACTTGCCCAGTCACACAGTTCATAAGTGGTAGAGATAGGAATAGAATTCAGGTAGTCCAGTGTCAGAATCTGTGCTCTTAACCACTATGGAGTAAATATTTTCTTAAGTAAATCTGTCCAATATACAGCCAATCAAGATAATCCTGTTTTTAATTTGGAAGACTGAACATTTGATTGATGATCACCTCCTCTATTTAATCATCATCATCATATTAACAATGATCATAAATGCTTTTTATTGCATGCCAATGACGTGCCTTACAGTACAATAGGCATATTGCCTAGATTACCTCATTTAATTGATATCTCACAAAAATTCCACCAAGGCACATATTAGCCTCATTTCACAGGGAAGAAAGTCATGGAGAAGACAGATGCCTTTCCCAAAGTCAAAAACAAAAAGTTGCAGAGCTAGCCAGGAATCTAGACTCCATGCCCCATAGCCTCTGATAATGATACATTGCCTTCATCTCACTTATTGACATAGCTCTGGATTAAAATTAGGATAGAAGTTTTATACTCCCCTTCTTTAGGACAGGATTAGACATACATATTTGTGCAATGCCAGCATATCACACTGCTTAAACAAAGTCCACTTTAAAGTTCTTTTGACCTATACCCAGTGAGCCTGGTTGAGAATTCATATTCTTCCTAGCCACTGGAAGGCACGGCATTTTGTGAAGCCCATGACAAATGTGTTTAAAATAAAGATGATGACTAATCATCAAGTTTAGTGTCACTCTCAGGTTCTGGTATAATGAAATGGTTTTTCATCTATGTTCCATCAGATAATTAATTTCCAAGTTTTTTTCCTGAACTGCAAAAACATTACCAGGTAATTCTATCAGAATGATGTTTCTCATGAGACAAATAATGCAGTTTAAACTTAAAGTACATTAATCTTTCAAGTATTATGTGAAAATACTCAATCATTTCAGTTATTGTTCATAATCACTGTAAAACAGAAATAAATTAAGTCTATATTATTCCTTATTCTGTTTATTACTGTATTTTTCATTATTAGTAAAATTAATAAATAATGAAGACTAATGGTCATGAGACAGATGTAGCTGAGGTTTCCATGTAATAGACAGACAACATCTCATGTTTGTGTTTCTTGTTGGAGTCTGCCCTGCCTGGTCTCAGGAAGCTATAAACAGCCGTGACTAAGGCTGAGTGAGAGACCTCCAAACCAGGAGCCACTAAGGACACAAAACTTATTTCCCTGGCACGAATGCTGCCTGTTCTGTGCCTGGCCTCCAATGCTTGATCAGTTAGCCAATGACCGGTAAGATTTCCCAAGGAGGGTATCGCCTAAGACAGGCATGATCATGTGGAGGCCTCAGGGAATGACTCAGGGGGCAGTACAAATGAAGGGGTGATGGACATCGACCTCTGCCCCCTCAGCTTTGTCAAAGCCTGAGTCTTTGTTCTTAGTTGTGATAAATCCAAGTCTCCTGGCTGCCTTTGTCTCCTCGCCTAACTCAGGCCTACGGAAATAACAGGGGCGGTGCAGTCCAGACCAGAGTCGGCGGACCCCTGGGGTAATCAGGCCTGGGATGTAGGATATGCAAGATCCTGTGAGATCTGCTTGCTGGAGGATGCTATTGAATTAGAATATGAAGGAATGGGCAGGAAACAAAACTAGTCTTTTAGGTCCTGTAGTCTTTTTAAGTGTAAACCCCAAACTCTGCCCAGAGTCCCAGCAGGAGTTCTGTCAGTTCCTGTGAAAACTACCTATTCCTTTTGATCTTCCCTGCCAGACTGTAATCCACAAATGGTATCTGTATTCTTTATAAAAGCCTACTCAGGCAGGGACTCAGGGCGCTCTCCACTAGAGAGAGTGACCATTTCGTCCCTATTTTCCTACAGGACTTGGTTGTCCCTATGTATGTTTTTCTCGTGTTTCGACGAGCACCCACAGCAGGGGTAGATACTGCTGGCCAGTATGCTCCACAATTTCTAACAGAAATACAATTGAACTATAAAGTGCCCCCAAATAATAGAGATGTAAACAAGATAGCTGTGTGTGTGTGTACTTGTGTACATACACATGCACACTAAAGCCAGTGGAAAGAAGTACAGTTGGACTCAACCCCAACCCCATCTGGGCCCAGTTGCTCTATTTTGTTGCTCCATTATTTTCAAAACAAAACTTCAGCCTTATGGTCCAAAATGCCTGCAGCCATCAGGTCTGGTTTCCAGACAGCAGGAAGGAGGGATGAGGAGGAAGGAAGTGGCCCTTCTTTAACTGACAGGTCCTGGAAATCACTGTCACCTATGCTTTTATCCACTGACCAGAACTTAGTCCAATGCAACATCCAGCTACAAGAGAGGAGCTTGGAAATATCTATATTTTATTTCTGGCTAAAAACTAAGGCCCCATGTTTAGGAAGAAGAGGTGAATAGATGCTATATAAGGTAATTTAGAAGTCTCTATCAGAGCTTAAGAGTATAAAAAGATTAATATTATTTTCCTTTAAAGTAAGATATTGCCTTTGGTATTTGTAGGTATTTTCCCTTCTCACCCTCAAATCTAGGCCCTGGCAACTATTTAAAAATGTAAAACCTGAATTAGGATTGTGTAATCCACAATTAAACATAGACATTATATATATATATATGTTTACATATATATATGTAAATGATATATAATGTCTATATCTATATATATATGTAAATGTTATTGCTATGCTCTTCTAAAGTGTCTTTCATTGAGCCTGTATCTCTGCTATCTAGGAAAGGAGGGAGAGCCACAGGGCCAAACCACAATGTTATGGTTGGACCTCTTCTGATGAAGTTAACAAGTACAAATGTCATCCATTAGTACAACTCTGGTTCATCAGGTTTAAAATACACCAGGCTGACAAACAACAGAAGTCTTAAACTCGACAAAACTGTAATGAAAGGGGAAATATAATACAGCAAAACCATCTTGCTGAGAACAAGAATTCGGGCTCATATGTGCAAACAAAGGAAAATCTCATTTGGATTGATAACACCCCCTTTTGACATATTGTCTGTTCTTATGGGTTATTTCAGATTTTTTTCATCTTCAATTTGTGGTAGGATTCCCCTGTTCTGTCAGCCTTTTCTTTTTCATTGTACTAAGGAGCAACCCCCGACTCCTTAATGATTGCTGTCAAAGGCAAGAACACACAGCACCCAAGGTTGAAGGGAAATTTCAAATGATCTAAGAGTAAATACAAATTTAAGGAAGTCATAAGGATCCATAGTTCCCATAGCTTTTGAACTAAATTAAAAGACTAAAACTAGAGACTTAGAAATCTCAAGGGGTAGATTATTCAACATACTCATGCAAGTTAAAAAATAGATTATTAGTATGATATGTAAACTAGAAAAAAGAGGTGACTGCTCTCTGACTCTTTGTCTCATTGCATTATGTGAAAAGTCACAGGCTCAGTCTCAAACAAACTTGTGGTCAAACTCTGGCCAAACTAATCAGGGTTCTTGATTGCAAACAATGGAAACTAATTATGGTTAACTTAACCAGAAAATAGAACTTACTGAGAAAATATTGAAGGGTAGGCCTCAGAGTCTTCAAGAAGACAGAATGGGTTTGAAAAACAGGCATGAACCAAAGCTAGGCTACTGAAAAAAGAACCGGAGCATACTTGGAAACAATTATGGACACTCACCATCACAGACGGTGTAGCTGTAAACTCTGATGCCTTTATTCCCACTGGATGCAGGATGCTATCACTGTGGGTGGAATACATTCTCAGTAGTTCCTGTTCCTTTGCTTCAACTGTTTCACAATTTTCATTTCAGAAAGAAATGTCCATCAGATTGGTCAGTCTGAGGTTAGATATTCAGGCCCTGTCAGAAGTCTGGTCTTTTGAGATTCTGCTGAAGAAGACTGAGCCCCAAATCCCAAGACTCACATTGCTAATATGTTCCCCAAATAGAACTGGCCAGATATTGAGCATTCAAAAATGTAACTTTTCACGTAGAATCTGCAACTTGACAGATATGCCATCATGATCAAGTTACTCAAGTAAACCTTCAGAGACTCAAATATATTACCTCTAAAAAGGAAATAATTCATGCATATCTCTTAAAAACATTCTGATGGTCAAATGAAGTTATACATTTAACTATAGGTTATAAGGCCCATATTAAGTAAGCATTCAATATGTTGATTTAACATGCAGTTGTGAGAAAAAATAGGAAAAGTGCTTGATTCCATCCACATTAATGGTGCTTCCATAAACATTAACAATCTTCACAACTGTTGTTATCATAATCAAGGCTGAATTTTGAGAATTTAAATTCCAAACTCCATTTCATCTCTGCTGCCCTAAAGTATTGATGTAATTGTTTGATATAAATTTCTCTTAAATTTCTTTTAATCTATCAACATTTCCTTCTCTTTCCCCTTCTTCCCCCTTTCTCTTTCTCTCATCTATCTCTTCCTCTGATTTTGTTGTTGTGATTAAAGAGATCTGGTGTTTTATTCTGAAGAGTTTCTGACAACCTGAATTTTCCTGATTTCATCTTTAGCAGGTATGAGACATGTTCCTCTCTCACTTGTACTTTCTGGACTTTGATAGTTAAATGTAGCTGACTGATCAGATTCAAATTCAAGTTTCTGGTAAGACTGCTTTATAGGCAGTGTGTTGTGCTTCTATCAGGAGATACATTAATGTCTAATTATTTGTCTTTCTACTTTGTCAGTACTTAGAATCATTGCCAAGACTCATTAATTAATCAGGGGTTGCAGTGTGTTATTTGAAATGCTTGATAAGAAAATCTTTCCCTTATCTGGTTACCCTAAAGTATAGTCATAGGGGCTTAATACTTCTTTACCTTCATTTATGAGTTTTAAAGATATATTGGTATTCTAGCATCTTCCAAAGGTGACCAGTCAATATGAAAAGTATTTTTCCTTAATGTTATTATAATCTTATGAATTTGAAGATATTTAATAGGTTCAAACTATTTCAGTTATCCTAACTAATGCTCATGTGGCTCATTTGTGGCCAGAGTCGATTCTAGTAGGCTCCTGAGTCCATTTGACAGGATACTAGTAGTCTTTAATAACTTTGTTGGTAACTTCTTTGCTTTTTGATATGACAATATGTTCCTGCCCCACCACTTCCAGTTACAAAATCCCACCAACAACCTTTTCAATGACTTTCCTGTCCCTTTTTCCTTTTTCCTCTGCCAGGAGTCAAGTTCAATTCATAATGGCCCTATCACGAGATTGACATTTCCTCCTTAACTTGACACTTTGTTCCTAATCTTTCTTCTCTCACATGCTAGAGGCTTACAAATATAACTCATGTAAGCAGTTTAGGCTTATTTGAAAATATTTGGTAACTCATTCCTCATTAAATGTATCAAGTCCAAATTCACTGAGTTTTGAGGTTCACCGTGATTTGGACCCACTAGCCCCATTTTACTTTGAATTTCCTGAAGCGTATCCCATATTCCAGCCAAACACACCACCCCAATTGTTTAAAAATGCCCTGCACTTCTCTATTTTTATGGTTTTGCCTAGGCTGACTAATCATACTTTCCACTTTTCGAAGTTCCATCATGTTTCAGGACACAGGTTAGGGGCTACCTCCTTCTGGGAACTTTCACAAAACCATGAACCATCTTTCTTTGTTTCTTCCCTGTGGCATTTTTCACTCAACATTTCACATTTTACTTACTTATCCACAATGTCTACATAGCAGCAAATGAATTAATAACTACAAACATACAATAACTCAGATCAGAGATATGTTACTGATATTTTTGATACTGTTATTTTTTATTTTAAAAAAGATTTAAAAGATACCAGACTGAGATATCTCCTGACATCTTTACATCAATTCTCCAGTAATATGCAAATGAGCTGCAAGCCCTAGGAAGTCTGCCTAAGCAATGGTTTAAATGCTCTATCTTGTACTTGGCATATTAATCTTACACAAATGGAATGAACTGAATTCCTAAACGAACAGCAGAGCAAACAGGGAAACACCACAGTGATCACTGCCACTTTTATCACCTTTTTCTGTAGGCAGACTAAAAAGAAGAACTTCCAGAAAATAAAATAAATTCTACTATATCAATTCAGAATGGATTACATCATAATCAGATTGTTTTCAGCACTTTGGCCTATAGTCAAGGATATAGTAATGTTGTGAGACAGCATTTAAAAAGTATATATGACAAAATAAATAAAGAGAAAGGTTGAATTCTTTCTTGTTGATGTCATTTTATGTTCAACATACTACTGTTCCATTAGCAGGTATCTCAGTATTTTCAAGACCATTTGTTAAAAAAAGTTATTTTGGAATGAATAAAAATACAGGAATCACAGCTCAGAAAGTTTTAGAAGTGACTTGCTTACCAAAAACTGTAATCCACAAGTTCAATACTTCTTTAATTATGTAAATAAAAGATAGAATCTATGCTGTTGGAACTTATAGAGTAAAATTACTCAATCTCCTGTTAAAACAGTAGGTTTCGCTCTTTACATTTCATTTCTAGTTTTGCCCCATAAAGATCATAGCTGGCTATCCATGTATCTGGTGGCAGGCACAACCATTGTTTATATATATTTTTTTTGGTGCAGGAAATTTTATTCTAGAATCTCCAATACAAAGAGTGTAACTCTAAGCTTCAAATCATGCCTTTCTGAAGGAAAATGGTCATTAATGACAAAGAGGATTGGAGGAAATGCCTATATATAAGGGTTGGGTGTATACAACTATCAAGGAATGTGGAGACAAATAAGGTTAACTCTTAGGAGTTTATATGTTGCTTTTCTACATAGATGTGGGTGAGAAATATGACCAAGTTGGGAAATGTCTAACTTGCAAAAGATGACATATCTTTTGGCTGGCTAGAATTTTGTAGTCGTAAGTAAAATAGTCCTCCTTGTCTTCTTCCCAATACAAAGCTCCTACCCTGAGCCTGGAAATATTTTCCCTTCAATGCATGATAAAACCTTCAGCAGAAAGACAAATGTGAAATTTTAATGGGAAGTGCTAGTTTTTCACTTTTTAAAAGTTGCATGGCCTTTGTATTTTATACATTTGTATCTCAAAGATTCAAAAAAGGGGACATTTAATATAAAAACATTGACTCAATCTCTTATTCCAGGATAAGCTATTTAGAATGAGCTTTATTCAAAATAAACACAGATCTCAGCATGAAAATTGGATTTCCCTTTCTTGGGGCATACTCAATTTTTATGAGATATAAGTTACACTTATTTTCAAAGAAAACTGTAACCCTAATAAAAAAAATCATCCTGATTATAAGTTTTACAAAGTTCATGTACCCAAAATGTGAGCACCATTTTATCTTGTCATGTATAATAGTAATAGAGAAGTCCATGTTAGCCAATGAAATTAGAAGAAAAGGTAGACAAATAGGAAAAGAAGCAAAATAATTATTTTAATTTAAAATAATTCAAGATCAAGAAATACTAAATATACCTTACAACTATTTAGAATGACTATCAAAAAATTTTTAAAATTTAAATATTTTGTACATGCCAAAAATATAAAATACTGTAGAATTCCTCTCAATGCTATTATTGTAGGCTTTTTAAAAATTAGTTGAAGTATAGAATCTTATTTTTCTATTTTTATTGTATTTTTCCATTACCATTTATCCCCCTTATATCCTCTTCCACTTCTATCTACCTCTCTCCCCCAATGCAATCACAACACTGCAATCACGAGTCCTTTTTTATTTTTTGCTTCACCCCTCCAACCCTCAACCACCTTTCCCCAGAGCTGTCTGCCTGCTTTCTATCTATGAGCCTCTCTGTCTTCCTTGTTAGATCAGTTTGTGTTTCAGATTCCACATATGAGTGCAATCATATGGTATTTGTCTTTCTCTGACTGGCTAATTTCACTTAGCATAATGTTTTCCAGGTCCATCCATGCTGTTACAAAGTGTTAAAGTTTCTTCTTTTTTATGGCCAAGTACTGTTCAATTATGTAAATGTCCCATAGTTTCATCCACTCATCCACACTTGGGCTGTTTCCATATCTTGGCAATTATAAGTGATGCTGCAGTGGACATAGAGGTGCTTATGTTCTTTTCAATTAGAGTTTTGGGTTCCTTCAGATATATTCCAAGAAGTGGGATTGCTGGGTCAAAAAGCAGATCCATTTTCAGTTTTTGGCTACTTTCCACAGTGGCTGCACCAGTTTGCATTCCCACCAACAGTGCAAAAGGGTTCCCCTTTCTCCTTATCCCTGCGAGCACTTGGTTATTGATTTATTGATGATGGCCATTCTGACAGGTGTGAGATGCTATCTTGTTGTGGTTTTAATTTGCATGTCTTTGATGATTAGTGATGCTGAGCATTTTTTCATATGTCTATTGGCCATTTGTATGTGTTCTTTGGAAAAGTGTCTATTCAGGGCCTTTGCCCATTTTATAATTGGGTTGTTCATTTTTTGGTGTTGAGTTTTGTAAGTTGCTATAAATTTTTGATATTAACACCTTAAAAGATATATCAGCAAATATGTTCTCCTTTCCTGTGGGTTGCCTTTTATTTTGTTGATGATTTTCTTTGCTGTGCAAAACTTTTTAGTTTGCTGTAGTCCCATTTGTTTATTTTTTTCTTTTGTTTTCCTTGCCTGGGGAGATATATCTGATAAAAAGTTGCTATGAACAATGCTTGAGATTTAGCTGCTTATGTTTTCTTCTAAGATTTTTATGGTTTTGGGTCTAACATTTAAGTTTTTGATCCACTTTGAATTTAATCTTGTAATCGGTGTAACAAGGTCATCTAGTTTCATTTTTCTACATGTATATGTCCAATTCTCCCAACTCCATTTACTGAATAAACTATCTTTAGCCCATTGTATGTACTCACCTCCTCTGGTGAATATTAATTGACTGTATAGGTATGGGTTTATTTCTAGGCTCTTTATTCTGTTCCATTGACCTGTGTCTATTTTTATGCCACTACCATGCTGTTTTGATTACTATAGCCGTATGGTATAGTTTGATATTAGGTAGTATGTTTCCTCCAACTTTGTTCTTCTTACTCAGGGCCGCTGTTGTTATGTGAGGCCTTTTGGGATTCCATACACATATTTGAAATATTTGTTCTAGTTCTGTGAAATATGTCATTGGAATCTTGATAGGCATTGCACTGAATCTATAGATTGCTTTGGGAAACATGGACATTTTAATGATGTTAATTCTTCGTATCCATGATCTTCTTCAACTTCTTTCTTCAGTGTCTTATAAGTTTCCAAGTGCAAGACTTTTACATCCTTGGCTAGGTTTATTCCTAGGTATTTTATTCTTTTTGTAGCAATTGTGAACAGGATTGTTTTCTCAATTTCCCTATTAGTTTGTTATTGGCATATAAAAATGCAACTGATTTCTGGATATTAATTTTGTATACTGCTACTTTGCTGAATTCATTTATCAGTTCTAGTAGTTTCTTAGTGGAATCTTTGAAGTTCTCCATGCACAGTATCTTGTCATCTGTAGAAAGTGACAGTTTTACTTTTTCCTTTCCAATTTGGATGCCTTTTATTTCTTCTTCTTGTCTTATTACTATGGCTAGGACTTTCATTACTATGTTGAATAAGGGAGGTGAAGGCAGGCATCTCCGTCTTGTTCCCAATCTTAAGGAGAAGGCATATAGATTTTGCCCATTGAATATGATGCTAGCAGTGGGTTTGTCATATGTGGCCTTTCTTATGTTAAGTGCGTTCCCTCTAATCCCACTTTGTTGAGAGTTTTTTTCATAAATCATTGCTGAATTTTATCAAATGCTTCTTCTGCATCTATTGATATGATCATGTGACTTTTAATCCTTCATTTTGTTTATGTGGTGAATTGCATTTATTGATTTCCAAATGTGCCAACTTTACATTCCTGAAATAAATCCTACTTGATCATGGTGTATGATCTTTTTGATGTATTTGGTTTACTAATATTTTGTTGAGGACATCTATAAGGTATATTGAACTACAACTTTCTTTCTTCATAGTGTCTTTATCTGGTTTTGAATTAAGATAGTGTTAGTTCATAAAATGAGTTTGGGACCCTTCCCTACTCTTGAATTTTATAAAATAGTTTGAGGAAAGGTGTTAGTTCTTCTTAGAATGTTTAGTAAAATTCACATGTGAAACCATCCAGTCCATAGCTTTTTTTGTTGGAAGTTTTTTTTATTATTGCTTCAATATCACTAGGTATAATATGTCTATTCAGATTCTCTGATTCTTCCTGATTTAGTTTTAGAAGATTGTATATTTATAGGAATTTAGCCATTTCTTCTAGGTTGTCCTAGACATTTGTTGGCATATAGTTGTTCATGATATTTTCTTACAATCCTTTGTATTTTTTGGTGTCAGTTGTTATTACTCCTCTTTGATTTCTGATTTTATTTATTTGGATCCTCTCTCTTTTTTTGTTGATGAGTCTGTTAAAGGTTAGTCAGTCTTGTTTATCTTTTCAAAGAACCAATTCTTGGGTTCATTGATTTTTTCATATAGTCTTAGACTCTATTTCATTTATTGCCGCTCTGATCTTTATTGTTTCATTGCTTCTACTCACTTTGGGCTTTGTTTGTTGTTCTTTTTCAAGTTCCTTTAATGTAAAGTTCAATGATTGATTTTAGCTTTTTCTTGTTCCTGAGATAGGCCTGTAATGCTATGAATTTCCCTCTTAGAATTGTTTTCCCAGTGTCCCACAGATTTTGGAATATGATGTCCTCATTTTCATTTGTTTCAAGGTATCTTTTGTTTTTTTCTTTGACCTCATTGTTGACCCATTCATTGCTTAATAACATGTTATTTAGCTTCCTTGTCTTTGTTTTTCAGTGTTCTTCTTGTGATTGATTTCTAGTTTCATAGCATTGTTGTCAGAGAAGATGCTCTTGATGTGATTTCAATCTTCTTAAATTTATTGAGGCTTGTTTTGTGTCTAGGATAGATGTGGTCTATCCTAGAAAATGTTCCATATGTGCAATAAAAAATTTGCATATTCTGCTGCTTTGAGGTGAAATGCTCTGGAGATATTAATTAAATCCTTTTTATCTAGTGTGTCATTTTAAGGCCACTGTCTCCTTGTTGATTTTCTATCTGGAAGATTTATCCATTCAACTCAGTTGAGTGTTAAAATATCCAACTATGGCTATATTTCTATTGATCTCTCCCTTTCTATCCATCAAATTTGCTGCACATATTTAGGTGCTCCTATGTTGGGTGCATAAATGTTTACTAGGGTTATATCCTCTTGTTGGATTATTCCCTTCATCATTATGTAGTGTCTTTTGTCTCTTCCAATAGCCTTGGTTTTAAAGTATATTTTGTTGGATATAAGTACTGCGTTTTCTTTTCTTTTCCATTTGCATGACATATCTTTTCTCATCCCTTTATGTTTACTCTGTGTGTATCTTTTGATCTGAGAAGGGTCTCTTTGAGGCAGCATATGTATGGGTCTTGTTTCCTTATGCATTCAGCTATCCTGTATCTTTTGGTTAGAGGACTTAAGCCATTTACATTTAAGGTGATTATTAATAGATAGGTATGTAGTGCCATTTTATTGTTAAGACTCTTTTCCTCTGTGTTTCTTCTCTTTCTCTTTTTTCTTCTTCTTCTTAAAGCAAGCCCTTTAACATTTGTTGTAGCACTAGTTTGGTGTTAACGAACTCCTTTGGTTTTTTCTTATCTGGGAAGCTCCTTATTTCACCTATAATTTTAAATGATAGCCTTGCTGGGTAAAGTAGCCTTGGTTGTAGGTCTTTGCTTTCCATCACTTTGAATATTTCACCCCATTTCCTTATGGTCTGAAATGTTTCTGTTGAGTAATCAGGTGACAGTCTAATTGGGGCTCCCTTGTAGGTAACTACCTGCTTTTCTCTTGTGTCTTGTAGAATTCGCTTTTTGTCTTTACCTTGTCATTTTAATTATGATGTGTCTCAGCATAGGCCTCTTTGGGTCCAACTTCTTTGGGACTCCCTGAGCTTCCTGGATTTGTGTGTCTTTTTCCTTCACTAGATTAGGTAAGTTTTCAGTCATTATTTCTTCAAATAGGTTCTCGATCTCATGCTCGCTCTCTTCTCCTTCTGATATTCTCATGATGCAGATGTTGTTATACTTCATCTTGTCCAAAATGTTTCTTAAGCTCCCCTAATTTTTTAAAATTATTTTTTCTTTTTGTTGCTCTGCCTGGGCATTTTTTTTTCTGCCTTGTCTTCCATCACTGATGTGATCCACTGCTTCATCGAACTTACTGTTGATACCTTCCATTGTATTATTTATTTCAGATATTGTATTCTTTATTTTTCACTGGTCCTTTTTTATGGTTTCTATGTCTTTTTTCATGCTGTTGAATATCCTTATAGTCATTACTCTAATCTCTTTATCTGATAAATCACTTGCCTCCATTTCATCTAGTTTTTCTTCTGGAGAATTCTCGTGTTCTTTCATTTGGTGTCTTTTTCTTTGTCTTCCCATTTTGGCTGCTTCTTTGTGTTTTCCTCCTTAGTTATCAAACTGATCAGTCACTAGACTGATCAGTTTGTTAAACTAATTAAGCTGTGATTAGTAGTGGAGCTTAAGCTCCTCAGGGTGGGGCACAATAATTCCTGTGGGTGGGGCTATTGCTTTCCCTCATCCTGATGCTACTTGGAGGGGAGTACTCTGGTTGAGTAATATGGCTCCTTCAGTATTGGGAGTGACCAGGGATCCTGGTGGCTTTTTCTTCATTTTTCTCCCCAGAGACACTAACCCCAGACTCTCCTCAAGAGTTTCTTGTCCTCCCTCTGCCAGAGCCCGGGGTAAGTAGCATCACATGAAAATTTGTGCATTGGCCCTTTAAGAGGCTCTCTGCATCTCCAGCCATCTCTTCCTGGCAGACAAAAATCCTGCTGTTTTTCAGAGCTGGATATTATTTGGGTTCTTTTCTAGCTCTGGTGCTGTAGGCTGTGGAGCCCAGCCTCTGCTTTAGACCCCGCACTTCTCAGTGGGAATCCCCCCGGTTGCTGAAGTATCCCTCCAAAAGTGTAGCTGCCACCTGTGGGAGCCCAGTCAGTTGTCTTAAGCCTCCTCTGCACTGCCTACCAGTCTTATTGTGGTCAAGTGGTTTCTTCTGTCTGTCCTTGATTACAAGGCTTCTCTGCAACTGTTGTTCAGTTGGTTATTCAGGATGATTTCTCTGCAATTTAATTATAGGTCCAAATTGGTCCTGGGAAGAGGTTAGTGTAGCTTTCACTTACTCCTCCACCATTTAAAAAAACCTCTACCATAGTTGTTTTATCCACTTGTCTACTGATGGACACTTGAGCTGCTTCTAAATCTTGGCTATTGGAAATAATGCTAGAATGAACATAGGGGTACATATATTCTCTCTAATTAGCATTGTAGGTTTCTTCAGATAAATTCCCAGAAGTAGAGAATCTTAACACATAAGGTAATAAATATCTAGTTTCCCTTAAAATATATCATTACTTATTTGCTGAATTTTGATGTAGGTTACAACCTTGTCTTTATGTATAGACACTGATTAAAGCTCTACAACCTCATTAACACACATAGTACATGGTCTATAATTTTTAATTTTAATTTTGTTGAAAAGGAGTAAATATTTAAAGAAATTGAAAAATAATCTGACCAAAGAATTTTTAAATTTTTATGACTTTTACACAAATATTTTACTGTTGTTTTGCCCAGCTACAAAATAAGACAGTTTAAGATGTAATTGAATCTTCTCAAAGCAATTAATTTGCTTAACATAAACACAATTTTTGCTTTTACAATCATGTCTTATTAAGTTATATAATAATTAAATTATGGAATTACAATACCTGATGAAACCAATTTAAACAGGTTTGGGAAGCACACTTATACTTGATGACCGTATGTCTGCGCTGATACAGGGAGAAGTGCCCAAATATATTAGAGTGGCCCATTACCCCTGAGCACTGGTGCTTTGCAAAGAGAATGTTGAGTTTGGTTAATGTTAATTCAGGGAATTAGTTAAGGGCACTTATGTAATAAATGTTATAGTTTACACAGAAATAAGTTTAACAATAAATATTTAGGGCATACATGTTGAAAATTACAAAAATAAGTGGATACATAAAAATATTTGAATTAATGCACAGATATTCTTAGTTTTTAGGATTAGTCATAAATGTCATAAAGATGTCAGCTTTCCCTATATTAATCCATAGATGCAATAGAATTTCAATCAAAATCCAAATGGTCTTTAATTTAAAAGTGACAGAATCAGCCCTGGCTGTGTGGCTCAATGAATTGAGCACCGGCCTGCAAACCAAAGGGTCATCAGTTCACTTCCCAGTTAGGGCACATGCCTGGGTTGCAGGCCAGATCCCCTGTAGGGGGTACACAAGAGGCAACTACACATTGATGTTTTTCTCCCTCTCTTCCTCTCTCTCTAAAAATAAATAAATAAAATGTTTAAAAAAACACCGACAGAATCATTAAAAAAATTTTTATCCCAAAGAATAAAAAATGCAAGAAGAATTAGGGATAATTTGAAGAAAGGTGATAAAAAAACTTCTCTCTTAAAATATCCTAAAACTTATCAATAAGTACAATAATGAAATCTTAATAGTTTTGAAGCAATAAGGGAAATTTAGATTAATGGCTTTCTACACAGAACTCAAAAATAAAACCAAATATTAATAAGAATTTAGCATATTTGATAAGGGGACATTTAACATAATTGGAGAGCAAATAGATTATTTAATCTATGATGCTGAAACAACTGACCAGTTGTTGGAAAGAAAAATAAGTTGCTTTAATACTGCATTCATTGCACCATTATAAATTTCAGATAAGTCAAAAATATAAAGGTAAAAAAGAAACCATAAAAGTAGTAGAAGTGTATATGAACAGTTTTATAATCTTTGAGTGTGAAAAGTATATCACTACATGAAACCCAGAAGCCAGAAAGGGGGAAAATGGATAGATTTCACTACATTAAAAAATTTTATTCAGGTAAACATAAATAGGCCAACAACATAACAATTAAACAGAAAAAAGGTCCAACAACAAATGACTATAATATAAATTGTACACAATGACCAAATGTTAATACAATTAAAATAGAACCTACTCTTAAAAGCAAATAATAAACAGAAAAAAAGGATGGGAAGTAAGAAGAAATGTGTAAAAGAAGAAATCAAAAGAGGTAATAACCATGTAAAAAGGAAATGCAATACAAAATTTTAAAGTCATCTAACAGATTGGCAAAGTTGGAAAAAAAAAAAGATGTCTAGGTTTAATATATGGAACCAGCCCTTGCTGGTGTAGCTCAGTGGATTGAGCACTGGCCTGTGAAAGAAAGGGTTGCTGGTTAGATTCCCAATGAGGGCACATGCCTGTCTGTGGGCCACGCCCCCAGGAGGGAGGCGTGAAAGAGGAAACCACACATTGATGTTTTTCTCCCTGTCTTTCTCCTTCCCTTCCCTTCCCTTCTCTCTGAAAATAAATAAATAAAATCATTTAATGAAACTATGTAGAAACAGACAGTCTCATGCCCCACTAGTGGTAGTGTAACTATTGAGAGATGCTATGGAAATTGGGAACAAAATTTTAAATGAACATATTCTTTATATTTAAGGACATATACATTTGTAGATGTGTACTAAGATATGTATACAAACATGCTTATTATAGAATACATACAGTGGTTAGAAACAGAAATCAACAGATACCTGGTTAAATTACAGTGCATCCAGATACTGGGTTGCTACAAGCTATTTAGAAGGCTTGGAAAAAAAAAAAGAAGGTTTGTATTTTTTTTATATTTACTGACATGAAGCAAATTCTTTTTGTGCATAAAAGCATGTTGTAAAACAAACATATAGAATTATTACTTTTATATAAAAGTATATGTAATCTCTCACTTTTTCTCTATGTATCCATATATATCATGTATATTATACATATATATCCATGAAGATAATATAAATATATTTCATATGTATAGTAAATGTCTTTGCATGGTGGGATCAGGTATTATTTTTAATTCTATAATACTTTATATGTTTCCATATTACCTAATTTTTCTGAAATATATTATTTACAGAAAAATATTTAAAATATTTTTTTAAACATTTAAAATATTTTTCTGTAAACAATATACAGTGAGAAAACAGTGAGAAAGAATATTTCATTGAATTCACCTTATCCTTTTAGTTGTAATAAAAGATAACACTGTGCTAAAAACATGAATTATATCTAATCAATAAACTTTTTTGGCCAAATTATAGAGTTAGAAAGAAATGATTCTGGTTTTTACTTCTTACATTGTAAATAGGAATTTATTTTTACTTATGTCTGAATCTCAATATGTGAAATAAATTACATAGTTAAGTTCCAGAATTCCTGTTCTGAAGAGCATGAGATAGACTAATTTTGAATGTAAGTAAAGAAAACTCTACTACATTGCTCAAAGTCCAGATGAAAGGTGAACTCCGGGTCTAGCTTAATTGTTGTGGCTCAATACTGTCACCAGAAACTAAAGTAATTTCCAAATCTCAATTATATCACTACCTTCAACCTCAACTTCAGCCCAAACTGGGTCTCCTCATGGTTCTAAGATGGCTGCCAGTGGCAATGTGGCACATGCTTCCTTGGTATGACCATCAGGAGAGAAGCAGAAAAACTTTTTTCCCAAGCATGAAATACAAGTGTTTCCCTTCAGTCTGATTGAATCAACTTAGGTCACATGGTTGCCCATGAAGCAGATGTATTTTCAGTATAGTGCCATGTGCTGATTAGCTTGGACTAATGTCCATCTATTTCTGAAATTGGGAATGTAGAGAAATTACTGAAAGACTATAATTCTGTTTGGGAGCGTGTTGTGACTAACAGGTAGGTAACCGATACTGTCCACTAAAAATAGAATATACAGGGCTTTTTTCTTAAGTGTAGAAGATAAAACAAAGTTTCACTAGAATCATCTCAATTAGCTGGACATATTGAGTAAATTTTCTGTATAACTTTGGGGATTATGCACATCACTTGAATGATATGTGTTGCATATATAAATATGAGGTCATGGAACAAATATAAATTTTCATCTAACAACATAAATTTCTCATCTTGCTGTGGTCCCCAAATAGATGGCATTTCAAGTAAGTAGGTAAATTTAATTTAAATGAATTTTTTTCAAAAATAAATGCATTTTCTAAATTTATTTGTTGCTATCATACTTGTAGGGAATCTTTGTTAAATCCTAGGTGTAAATTATTTTTGTCTCTGAAACCATAGCTCAACGACAAAGATAATATTAATAGGTTGTGTTAAAAACAGAAGACTATGTCAAAGGACACTGGTTAAAGAAAACATTACATAAAAGCATTTGGATGAATACACAAAACAAAAATGCACAGAGTTCTTACTGTGAATGGAGAAGGAAATGCTGGAGCAGACATACACTTTTTTAGTGAAAAAGGATGGCTTGTTTTCTGCACACAGGCAAATGGAGGTGAGACCAAGTGTCTACATTATACTTCTCTGTAAGAGCTCAACACAGCTTTCCAACTCAAATCCTAATTGAATATTGACTAAAAGACAGCTTTTGAGCTCTCAGCACATAGAAATGGAGAGAAAAATGTAAAAAGCTCTTTGGACTAAATGACAGATTCACAATGATTTAGAACTGCTGCTTTCAGGGGAAGGTGTGGAAGCTACTTCTGATTAATTACAAGTACAAATCTTAACCAGTGTCTGTTCACTTTGAAGGTCTATAATGCTGAATGATAATACACAACAGTACATAGGCTGCCTGTAGAAAATAGATAGTAGAAAGAAATCCTTTTTTTTTTTCTTTTCTCCATTGCCAGGCAAACAGGAAAGCTGGCAAATTATGTAGGGTCATTGTCAAAACTCAGAAGAAGTTGTTTCTAACCTGGCCATGTAAATATGCTGAAGCAAAGCATGTCCTCTGCAAATAAGATATTTTGCTTATGCTGACAACATTCTTTGGAAATTTTGAAAACTCCAAGTGCCTTACGGGAAAACATCATTTCAAGACAAGGTCAAAACCAATCACTCTTTCTCCACCCCCCAAACATCATCCAATATGACAGTCACCCAGATGGTTGCATTGTCTTTGATAGGCCCTATGGCTCAGTTTGGTGGTATTTCCACTGGGCCTATCCAGCAGTACAGGCCATTTTCAAAGGCTGCTGACTGCCTAAATAAAAGACAAATGAGAGTCTAGTAGCAGTTCAGTGTTTACCACTACCTGGTTCCTACACACCTTTCTAATCTCATGCCTTGTAAATGCTTTTTGTTTTAGCTTTCCATGGCCTCTGTGTCTTTGCTCATGCTGTCCCTAGAGTGCCTATTCCGCCACCCACGTTCTAATACAACTTATTCTTCAGCTGCAACACTACCTCTACCAGAAAGTAGGCTGTGGACCTCCAGTAATTCAAATGGTCTTATAATGCCTTAAAGATGGTGTAATGCTGACTCAGAAATACTTAAATCTTATATTAAAATCACTTATCTTCTCAGAAAAGCAATACACAGAGATAGCAATAACAAATATAAAATAAAATCCCTCTTTATTACTAAAACTTTGGGAGACTGGACTGGAGCACATAAACTTTCTCTACCTGAGTGCCCACATCCAGCCAAATCTTATTATCTCTATTAGTAGATGAAAGACAGAAAAAATGATAGTACTTAAGGATGTGCAAAAACAAAGGCTATCAGGAACCTTATGCTTCCTTTTTCATGTAAGTGACTCTGACCTCTAATAAATGTGACACAATAACTTTTCTCAAATCTAATTACTAAGATCAAAATCCTCCTACTTGAGGAGTGAGGAAAGGAAGGGAAGATAAAAGTACCCAGTCCTCTGGATGTTTACGCAAACCTAGGTAAGTTTTTAAGATGAATTCATATGGTAGTGAGAAGTCCAAGATTCTCTTCTAGTCTGATTAGGCACACCTTGAAATTTTCTTTTCAGATTCCTTACCTATACCACAAACCATGCTCCCCGCTCTGTCCTCCTGTAAGCTTGATATAAACCTGGGCTTATTGTGAGGCTTATTACCCTTGGGGCCCAGATTAAGCTCCATCTGAATCCTCTAGGCCAGCTGGAACCTGAAGTGGAATCACATATACCATTTCTGAAATTACACCATGTCTAGCTCTATAATCTTTGTCCAAGAGACATTATGTTCTCTACAATGTTATGCAGGGGTGTTTTTTCACCTGAACAGAAAGATATCAGAATATTGGTCATTGAAATTAAATATAATTTAGAGGGCAGGTACCTTGATTTGCAGTTTTAAGATTTATAAGAAGAGAAACACTCATACTTCACACATTATGACAAGTACATTAAAATTACTCTAAAAACAAGAACAAAAATCAACAATTGTTCCAATGAAAATGCTTTTGAACTTGTAACTCAAGACACTTTTACATATAGGTGTTAATTTTCTGAGATTTTCCACAAATTTCCCCCACAAAACTATAAAGATTACCTGTGCTGGATAAAACATTGAAACATAATTGCGACCCTTTTTAAAATTATGGAGAAATTTACACTGCTTCTTACTCTTTCTTTTCCATGCTCTACACATACTTCACTTAGATTAATCTCCAAATACTACAATGGTCATGTCATTGCTCTGCTCTGAATTCTTCCACTGTTCTCCATTGCTTACAAGAGAAAGTTCTCTACCTTTTCCACAGTCCCTTTACTCTGGTGTGCAAGGGTATCCACAATCATGAACTGACTTTTGTTCTCATTTATATATCTTCAATATTGGAACATCATACAATTGTATTTGTTCTGAGTTCCTCAGACTTGTTTTGGGTGATCTCAGCTATGAATACTTGAAAGTATCTTTGTTCTTTTCAAAATATTTTATGCCCGCATTCTTTGATCTTCTTGGTTAGTTTGAGGCTTAATTCAAATACCACTTCTTCCATAAAGAACGGTTAAAGGCTTAAGCAACAAAGGCATGCTAACCAGAGACATAAAACTTCCAGGGCCCTAAAAAATTCAAAATCTACTCTTACATTTCATGACAGCATGGATGGAACTGGAGGATATTATGCTAAGTGAAATAAGCCAGTTGGTGAAAGACAATTATCATATGATCTCACCTATAAGAGGAACTTAATGAACTAAGTATACTAATGAGCAAAATAGAACCAGAGGCATGGAAACAAGGGATAGACTGACAGTGACCAGAGGGGAGAGAGAGGCTGACAAGGGTGGAAAGAAGGGGAAGGGACTAGTCAAGGAACACTTATGAATGACCCATGGATGTGGACAACAGAGTAGGGAATGATTGTAGGAGTTGTGGGGGGTAGACTGGGCAAAGGAGGGCAAAGGGGGAAAATTGGGGCAACTATAATAGAATAACAATAAAATACTTAATAAAAAAATAAAATCTGACCCTTTCAAGAGTTCCAGCCAAGATGGAAGTACAGGTAGAAAAGCTTTGTTTTCTTGCACAACCAAAAGAAGGAAAACAACCAATTTAAAAACAATAAACAACCAGAACTGTCAGGAATTCAAATTGCATGGAACTCTGGCAACCAAGGAGTTAAAGAAACATTTATCCAGACTGGTAGGAGGGGTGGTGACAGGCAGCCAGGCAGAGAGGACCTGCAGCAAAGCAGCAGACCACGTAGGTGAGGCAGGGCTAGCTGACTGGGAAACTAAAGACTCAAACCTCTAGCTGTAAAGTACTGTGGGAGTTGAGATGGAAAGAGAAACTCCCAGTCTCACAGGAGAGTGGTTGGAAGTGGGGCTAGAGCAGAACAATCAAGCAGCATTGTTCCTTCTCTGAGGCAGCAATACCACTTACAGGTAGTGCCACAAGGCAGCAAAGAGGGTTGCCCAGCCCAGGAGAATACCTCAGGCTCCACCCCCTTACAACATAACAGGTGCAGCAAGACAAAGAAATATGGCCCAAATGAAAGAACAAACCAGAACACCAGAAAAAGAGCTAAGCGATGAGAAGATAAACAACCTATCTGATGCAGAGTTCAAAACACTGGTAATCAGGATGCTCACATAAATGACTGAGCTCGGTCACAAAATGAAGGAAGAAATGAAGGCTATACAAAGTTAAATAAAGGAAAATATACAGGGAAACAACGGTGAAGGGAAAGAAACAGGGACTCAAATCAATAATTTGGGAAAAAATGAAGAATAAACATCTAACCAAGATAGAATGAAGAAACAAGAATTCAGAAAAAAATGAGGAGAGGCATAGGAACCTCTGGGACAACTCTAAGCACTCCAACAGCTGAATCATAGGGGTGCCACAGGAGAAGGAGAAGAGAAAGAGCAAGAAATTGAAAACTTATTTGAAAAATAATGAAGGAAAATTTCCCTAATCTGGTGAAGGAAAAAGACTTCCAGGAAGTCCAGGAAGCTCAGAGAGTCCCAAAGAAGTTGGACCCAAGGAGGAACACACCAAGGCACATCATAATTAAATTTCTTAATATTAAAGATAAGGAGAAAATCTTAAAAGCAGCAAGAGAAAAAGAGACAGTTACCTACAAAGGAGTTCCCATAAGACTATCACCTGATTTCTCAAAAGAAACTTTACAGGCAAGAAGAGGCTGCAAAAAGGTATTTGAAGTCATGAAAGGCAAGGAAGGACCTACATCCAAGATTACTCTATTCAGCAAAGCTATCATTTAGGATGGAAAGGCAGATAAACTGCTTCCCAGATAAGGTCAAATTAAAGGAGTTGATCATCACCAAGCCATCATTGTATGAAATGTTAAAGGGACTTGTCTAAGAAATGGAAGAAGATAAAAAACTATGAAGAGTAAAATGACAACAAACTCATAAATATCAACAACTGAATCTAAAAAAAAAAACAGAAACAAAAACTAAGCAAACAACTAAAATAGGAACAGAATCATAAAAATGGAGATTACATGGAGGGTTATCAGTGGGGAGGCGAGGGGTGGGTGAGCAGGAAAAGGCACAGGGAACTGAAAGGCATAAAATAGACAGTGGGAGGTTAAGAATAGTATAGGAAATAGAAAAGTCAAAGAACTTATATGCACAACCCATGGACATAAACTAAAGGGTGGGGGAAGTGCTGGAGGGTGGGGGCATGCAGGCCAGACAGGGAATAAAGGGGAGGAAAAAAATGGGGCAACTGTAATAATATAATCAATAAAATGTACTTAAAAATACATGAATGTATGTAAATGTGCTTCAAAAAATATAAAATTATTTTGAAAAACAAACTCTTTCAAATTTAATTAATTAATTAATTAATTAAATAAAATGTATTGTCTCCCAAATAAAAAACTAAAATTGAAAATACTAAATGTCCAATTAAATGACTTCCAAATATATGTCAACTTCACTAGTTGTTAAATTTAGTGCTCATAAGATATCTCTGACATTGAAAACAATTTGTGAGAAGTTTTTCAATTTGCAAGGATTTCTGTAGCTATACCATGATTCCTGAAAAAAAAAAAAATAACAGCCATTTATTTGTCAAGTTATGTAGATTAATAGTTTACAAAGATGGGAAAAATCTTTCCAATTTTTTAAAATTATTCTATTGTTGTTCAATTACTGTTGTCTACATTTTACTCCCACCACTCCCCCCCGCAAACCCAGCCAAATCCACCACTCTCCCTTGCTTCCACCCCTGCCCTTGGTTTTGTACATCTGTCCTTTACAGATGTTCCTGAAAACCCTTACCCCCATGATCCCCGCTCACACCCCCTCTGGTTACTGTCAGATTGTTCTTAATTTCAATGTTTCTGGTTATATTTTGCTTCTTTTTTCTTTTGTTGATTAGGTTCCAAAAAATAACAGATGTGAGATGTGAGGTACATTTTAATGTTTGTTGGGAGCTGAAGTAGATCTTCTGAAAGTGTTAGTCACTATGACCTTCAAAAGTCTGCAGTGGTCTGGCCATACTTAGTGTGACTCTGAGCCTGACCGCACACTGGGTAGTCCTACATGTATTGTGGAGGCCCAGGTGGAAGTTCTGCAGTTCTGTCCAGACAGTGGAGCCTCTCTGAACCTCACTCACTTTTGCCTGTTACAAAACACAATTTTAGAGTTCAT
Source organism: Tonatia bakeri (assembly GCA_004024845.1). NCBI lineage: Eukaryota > Metazoa > Chordata > Mammalia > Chiroptera > Phyllostomidae > Tonatia > Tonatia bakeri. Next base: position 28,064 of record PVIA01009808.1, on the reverse strand, counting down.
GCCCCGTCTACTCAAAAAGGTTGTTTTAAAGAAAAAATGAGATCAACTTAGAGAACATACTATAAATGGCAAGGAAACCTTATTCTCTAAGCAGTCGTGAATTCAACAATCATGAATTCATGCATCAACTATTTTTGAGCACCTATTAGGCTATCTACCAGGCACCGGGGAATACTAGATGAAATCATCTCCATAGAGGGAGGAAAAAGAAGCAGTTGTACAACAAAGTAAGGTGTGCTCAATGCTCTCGTGCAGTAAATACAGCACATGGTTAAGAGTGCATGCTGGAGAGACTGCCTGGGCCCCAACCCAGCTCTACCACTTACTAAATGTATGACCAATGCAAGTTTAACTTCTTTGCCTCTTGGTTTTTTGTTTGTTTGTTTGTTAGTTTTTATATGTAGAGTTGAGATGATTAGTAACCTATCCTATAGAATTACTGTAAGAATTAAATGAGATAAGACATAAGACATAGTTATTTATAGAATAACTATATGGGTAAATATCTAGTACTCATTATTTACTCATATTGTTTATAATGACTGGGTGCCATTTTCTTCCTAGAGGAGTGATGGAAGGCAGAGTATGAAGGGCTTTTCAAGAGGGAGAAACAATGTGTGCAAAGACTGAGACATTCAAGTGTATACAACAGTGCAGGGACATTAAGTGGTTTAATGGGCTGAAGCTGAAGGTGTGTACAGAACTGCAGGAATTGAGGCTGGATGGTGAAGTAGGATATAGTTATGCTGTGAAAATGAGTTTAGAATTTATCCTGTGTATGCAATAAAAAGTTACATAACTCTGAGCAGGAAAAGGCCATGATTGGATTTTTGCTTCAGAATGATCACTCTGGAAGCTAAATGGAACATGGGCAATAGAGGAGGCAGAAAAAGGCAGAAGGTTATAACAATAGTCTGTGTAAGAAATTATAAGGACCCAAAGCAAGACACCAGTGGTAAAGATGAAAAAGAGGAGAAAGAGATGAAAGTTTTCTCAGCAGGAACATCAACAGGACATGTGTACACTTTGGTGGTGATGATGATCAATAGTAAAGGAGTTTTGCACTTCTGTCTTTGTTAAATAGCACCATAACAGTAAGACAATAAGTTTGTCATCACTGAGTTAGAAAATAGAGGAGGTAGGAGTCGTGGTAAGAAATTCTATCATTGAGTAGTCTGAGGACATCGTAGGGGAGGTGTCATAGAGGTCTATGATCTTCCTAGTCAATAGACCTGTCCCATCTGTGAACTGTGTTTTATTGGTCTTCACCAAGATAAAGTTCTAGTACTGGAAATAACATCAACTTCATCACCAAGCTGTTCAATTCAATCGATAATTTTTTGTAGCAAGGCTTTCTTGAAGAAAGCAGCAAGTTGATTTGCGTTTGAATGGAAGTTCCTTACCTTCTTGTAGATCCATGACAAAGTATTCACTGACTTGGACCAGTCTGAGATTACACCTTCAGCAGTAGTGATGTAAATGACTAGATGTATGGGTTTGAGGTCTCCTGAGATACCCATGCTGGAGATGGTAATTTAAAAATGAAAATGTAGAAACGTTAGTAGCTACAGCTATTACTTAGTGGTAAGTTGGCTGAGAGATAGTACAGAGATGAAAAGAGGGTTATATTGGTTTACTGGGGCTGTTGTAACAAACTGCCACAGATGAGGTGGCTTAAACAACAGCAATTTATTTTCTTACAGTTCTGGAGTCTAGAAATAAAAGATCAGTGTGTGGGCAGGGTTGGGTCCTTCTGAGGGCTGTAAAGAAGAATATATTCCATACCTCTCCCTAGCTCCTGGAGATTTCCTGGAAATCTTTGGTGTCCCTAGCTTGTGGGAGCATCATCCCAATGTCTGCCTTCTTTTTTACATGGCATTCTCCCTGTGTACATCTCAATGGCCAAATTTCCCTATTCAATAAGGACACCAGTCATAATGGATCAGGGTCCACCCAGACAATCTCCTCTTTAACTAATTACATCTGCAGAGAATGTATTTCCATACAAGGTGACATTCTGAAGTACTGGGGGTTAGGCTTAGACATATGGATTTTGGGGGGGACACAAATAATCCATAACAAAAGCCAAGGATGGAGACCTGAAAAACACCAATATTTAAGATTCAGATAGATACTCATCATGTCCTGCATTACAGTCTCAGGTATGTTTTAAGTTGGTGCACCTCAAGTTCTCAACCAAATTGGTAGGTTTGGGGAGATCAGGGAGGCTGTCTAAAATGTCTTTGCAGATTTTGTCTACAGGATTTAGTGAGTTTCTTGTATATATAAGTGGCTCAAAACAATATTGTCTGATGATGTGTAAGAAACAAAAATTGAATATGGAAGAGCCCCCAAGAAATGTTTTGAACACAGTATGTTATGACACTCTGCCTTATAGACAACAGTTGCTGTACTTGTCAGAAAAATTGCCAAAGTAGATGTTCAAGATATGTTTTAACTCATTTGCTTAAACAACTCTATGCCTATCATCACACCAAAAGGCTGTTTTTCTTGCATGGGCAACAGAAGGCATAATTATTTGCAAGAATTTTCAATGTTTATCCTTTGCTTTTCTAAGTGGCACAGTAGATTCTCTGTACCACTCTACATGTTTGCCAAAATCCTATTGTCTATGTGAAAGCACTGTAGCCCTTGGAGGGTTGATAACTGAGCATGTGCCCTGGAACACTTAAGAATGGTTTTTACTAGTAAACTTACCTACTGAACATGAGTGCTCCTGGGAAACACCACATGACAGATTGATATTTTCCTCCCATAGGCTGCTATATAATACATTATCAATTATCATGATCAGTTTCATTAACATTACGAACACACTATAGGTTTACTCCACATCTCTCAATTTTAGAATAGTAGCTAGAAGCATGGAACACTTGGGGACTTGATAATCTAATCTATTTGTCAGCTTCTCAGTGTTTCCTCTGCTTGTTAAAATGAAATAAATGACTTAGCAAAGGTAATTTTCCCTTTGACTAGTTAAAAGCATCAGAATAACCCACCTAAGTGGTTTTACTTTTTTATAGATATTTCACACCCATTGTATTCTTATTACCCTATCCAATATACAATAGTGCTTCAGTTATTATTTGTGTATCCTAACTACACTCATAAAGACTTCCAATGTAAAAATAGCTTACAATAAGAGTTAAAGTGTCAAAATACCATAAGAGAATAAAACTAGAGAAAAGAAGCATATTTATTTATGTCTACATATATAGAACTTATAGGTTCTGTTCTATAACTTTGGCAACATTGAGACTGATAATATTTTAAACACCTAACTTTTACCATAATATTGTTGACTGCCCATTCTTTTTTTTTTTTTCATAAAGAGCTAAATCAAATAAAACATCCTAAAGAAAACATCTATATGTCCAGTATAGAGATTCCATTCTCATCTTGGCTCTTTCTGACTTAATGTTGGCAACTTAAACTTTCAGTATAGTGATTCAGATTCACCTGGAATTCAGCCATTACAAGAAATTTATAATTGCTGTGGTTTTTAAATAAGCCAGGCAGTGAAAGACAAATACCGTATGATCTCACCTATAAGTGGAACCTAATAAACAAAACAAATAAGTGAACAAAATAGAATCAGAGACATGGAAATAAAGAACAAACTGACAGTAACAAAAGGGGAGGGAGATAACAGGGAAAAGAAGGAGAAGGGTTGTCAAGGAACATGTATAAAGGATCATGGACAACGAAAAATGGGGAAGGATTAAATGTGGGAGCTGAGGGTGGGTTAGGTAGGAACGAGTAATGGGGGAAAATAGGGACAACTGTAATTGAACAATCATTTTTTTAAAAAGTAAAAAAGAATATAAAATAAAAGAAGACTTTGTGATCAATCTAGAAATTTGTCAGTTGTTGGTATAAACAAACTAAGTTGGGAAATAATTGATGGTGTGTTTCTGCAACATAATAATTTTGAAATCATTTGGTTGTTTATCTTTCATGTTATATACTGAGAAGCTTTTTTTAAAGTTATGATGTTCTGTTTCTATAATAGAGTCAGACTGTATTTAAGTCTACTTCACTTCCTCTCCTAGAATCTCAAAACTTGGGAAGTAAAGCATCAGTGCAGAATTTAAACAGTCGGAATGTTTACAAGCACCTACTTTGTGCCAGGCACTGTTTGAGGAGATGAGGACTCAAAAAAAGAGTGAAGTGAGGTTCCTGCTGTTGTGGTTCTTACCATCTAGTAGGAGAGACGCACCCCCACAAAAATATATTTAAATATAATGGTCAGGAGATAACACAGGCATAGACTAGGGAGTTAATGGGAGCATTCAGCTCAATATAAAGTTTTGGGTAAGATTTCTTAAAGGAGATAACACCTGAGTTAATTAAAGGGCAAACAAGAGCAAAAAAGGTGAAAAAGGTGAGAAAGATGTTCTAAAACAAGGAACTGTTGGGAACTGCCTTGCCTTGTTTCAGAAGCTGTAATCCCCTCCATGGCTAAGGCTGAGTGAGTGACCTTTGGACCATAAACCACTAAGGAGACAAAGCTTATCTCCCTGGCAGGGGCTCCGCCTCTGCCTCTTTTATTTCACCCTGCCTGGTCCTCAATGCATGATGGGTTAGCCAATAACAGGTAAGATTCCTCAAGGGAGGGATGACCTAAGACAGGCATGATCACAGGGTGGCCCCAGGGAAGGACTTGGGGAACTATAGAAAAAGTGGGTGATGGACCCTCGCCCCTTGGTTTTGACATAGCCCGAGTACTCATTCTGTCTGTGAGAAGTCTCCTAATCTCTTGGCTGCCTTACTTCCCCTGCCTGATTTAAGCCTGAAACAATGACCGAGGGTGGTGCAGCCCTGTGCTGGAAAGGGCAGGTTTCCCAGGTGATCAGGCCTAAGAAAAAATATATAAAATCCTGTGAAACCTGCTTTGCTAAGAATGCTCTCAACTAAATAATAAGGGTCTGAGCAGGAAATGAGTTTGTTTCCCAAAGTTTTGTAGCCCTTTAGCTAACAGACCCTGACACAGAACAAGCCCTAGTAGTTCTTTGTATGTTATCTATTGTTTGATCCTTACTGCCTGACAATGACTGATGAGCTTTACCTGTATTCCTGTGCAAAGTGAGCCCAATAAAAGCCCATTGAGGAAAAGGCTCTTGGTCCTTCTCCTTTGAGAGAATGGCCACCTTTCCTCCCCAAGCAGATCATGTCTTGGTAGACTTATTCTCATCTGTGGTGGACAGGGGGCTCTGCAGGCAAAGCTCCCCCATAAGGAACAGTGTGAGAAAAGGTATTATAGTATAAAATAGCAAGGGGGCATTTGGTGGACAAAAATGCAAGTATACTATTTTAAGTGTTACTGGTAACATTTACCTCATATTAAGAATTTTTTAAATACTTATCATGCTTTTTTTTCTTGTAATCCTCAGTATTATTTCCTTCCATTTTACAAATGGGGAAACCAAGACTTAAAGACATTGGATAACATTTCAAAGGTCACATAGGCACCAGGGCACAAAACTGAGCAGGAATTTGAACCAGAGTTAGTGAAGTGCCTCAACAAAAGAGGATTAGGGGTACATTGTACCTTGCACCTCATCTGTTTTAGAGACAATACTGTAATCATAACCACTACCTTCTAGGTCTGTTTATCATGTCAGTAATTATGATGATTGCAATGATGATAGCAATAAAAAAGGCTTGCTATGGTCAGTACTTCACACATATTAACTTTTAAGTTCTTTCACCAATAAAAATAAAACATTGTACATCCCAACTTAGCAATAACAGGTAACACCACATACCAGACATTACTTTAAGGGCTTTACTGTATTGTCTTACATAATTTTCACAAGTACCCAATGATGAAGATACCACTATTATGCCCATTTAATTGATGAGTAAACTGAGTCTCAGAGATGTTAAGTAAGTGGCCCAGTATCACACAGCCAGTTAGGGGTATAGCCAAAAAGCAAGCCCAGGCAATTGAGTTTCAGAGTCTATGTTCTTAACTACTATTCTTTACTGTCCATCATCTGTCAAAAATAATGACCAAATTTCAAACCATTGACTGACCTCATTGTCCTTTCTTTACCTGCTAATGACAGAGAAGTAATTCTATTATATGCTTGGACTGACAAATGAAAAAATAACAAAGTAATTCTGATCATAAGCCCTCTAATTCTGCAGAAATAAAAAATCTGATCCTAACGTAGAAACTGTTGCCAGAAGCAGGGAACATAGAGTTCCAAACTCTATTCCGGGGGTGGGGAGGTGTTGGGGGTTTGGATGCCTTATAGGAGCCAAGGTCAGACCATCAATAACTGTGGCAGAGACAAGAAGAGATGGTGTTGGCAAGCACCAGATAGTCCTACTATCTAGATACACATATATATGGTTTCCCTCTTAGAACAGTCATAGTTTTAATTAAAAGCAATCAATAATTCATTATTTAAGTGATGGGCTGGTAGTCTTCTTTCCATTGCTTTTTGCAAACTTGTAAAATATTAGGCCCAGTTTTGCTACATCTTCTGATTGTAAGAGTAGCCAGAAATGCAGATTTTTAATGTGAAATATCTTAATATTGTTTAAAATTCTGAGAACTAACACTATAAATTGAAAAATTCACTATAGAAAAACTAAATTCCTTTGTGGGCCACTTTCAGCCCATAGGGCATAGCTTACAATCTCTTGTGTAGTCTGTAGTCTTGTAACCTCTTATGATCTTACCTCCCTGTCTGAAAATTCAGATAGTTGGATAAAGTGAACTATAACTTCATTTCGAACCACCTCAGATTCTTTCAAAACATTGCTTTATTTTGTAGTGTAAAAACATACCAAATACTGGTTTGAATGAAATTATAAGTCTTGGTAATAAGAAACCTCATTGTCTAGGAAAAAAAAGATCAATTATTAGACTGAGAGGCAACATTATCTCCATATGTCAAATGACCACTGAGACAAATGACTTGCCTACAATCAAGTTGTAGAGATTGAACTCAAACACAGGTTTTAATATACAACCTTTTCCATCATCAGCCAGCTTTTTTCATTCTGTTGAGGAAGTAATTTGAATTCCTAGATTCAGCCGTTCCTGCAGTCATCTCTATACTGGATTTTTCAATTACATACACTAATAAATCTGTCCTCTTTCCATTATTTTCTTCTTGACTTAACCACCTGAGTTAGGGTTTCTGCCACTTGAAACCAATTGAACTACTAACACCCCACAAGCAATGACTCCTTTCATATTTCTGCTATTTCAAGTTCTTCTCCAGACTGGAACATCTGTCTTTCTTTATGCTTATAAGTCATACACATTCTTTAAGATCTACCATATTTTTCAGAAAATATTTTATATATATATCACACACTCTTCTCCCAAATTTGGGAGGAAAATGGGGGCTCGTCTTATAGTCCAAATGTAGCTTACCTGGCTTGCTGTGGGGGGGCAGTGGTGGAGTGGGGTCACAGGTTATTAAATATTTTACCATATTTTTTGCTTCAAAAATTGTTTTCCTATTTTCCTCCTCTAAAACTTAGGTGTGTCTTATGGCCCAGTGTATCTTATAGTCATAAAAATGCAGAAACTTCCTCAATGTATATTTTCCATATTAAATCCATTCCTGTGTGTGTGCATATGTACACACTCTCTCCAGATGATTGCATTGTAATCATCATCTTATACTTAAATGCTTTCTCATTCTCAACTTATTTTACATGTATATATGTTAACTTCCAAGCTAGAATATAACTCAGGTGCATATCTCACAGGTATCTTCTGATTTAGCTACCAAGCCTGGAGAGTGCTTGGTGCAAAAAGCAAGTTATTTAAAACTTAGTTATGCTCTGACTGGTATAGCTCAGTGAGTTGGGCCTCATGCCACAAACAGAAAGGTTGCTGGTTCAATTCCCAGTCAGGGTACATGCCTAGGTTGGGGGCTAGGTCCCCCAGTTGGGGTTTGCAAGAAGCAACCAATTGATGTTTCCCTCACACATCAGTGTTTCTCCCATTCCCTCCCTTCCCTCTCTCTAAAAACAAAATTTTAAAAATATTTTTAAAATATCAATAAACTTAGTTCTAAGTTAGTAGAACTCTCCTGATCATTTCAGCTTAAGTTGTGTAGACATCTGGTCCCAAATAAAAAATACTGATTATATTTTAATGGATGCCTGTTATTGTGTATTAAATTTGCTTTTGTAGGGGAAAAAATCTTTGAATCATTTCGCTTTTACCAATTTAAACGGTACAGTTCTTCTGGAATGAAACATTTAATTTCCTTTGTTCTTCAGTCCAGTTTTAGAGAAGCACAAGTCTATTTCAAGTGTGTAATGAGGCAAAAAGCTCTGTCATTACATCTTCCATGTTTCACATCTTCAGAACATCTCTGCCAACACCAGTGCATAATGGTTCCTGCCTACTACATGAAGGAGGTGTGTGGGGTGGTTGTGCCAAAAAAGCATATTTAAAAAATGCATTTTTCCTTGATGAAGAGATAAACATACAATCCTTTAAAAAAGAATCTTGCTTAATAACCATTTAATTCTTTCAAAAGTTAAAATATTTGTTTTCTGAAATGCAAATCATATATTGGACTGACAAAGCGACCCTCAAGAATTTTGAGTAGTAGAGCTAATCCAAATGCCTCAAAACATATATGAATGGATGGATCACTAGTATTGATTTAAAATATACACACTCATGTAAATACATAGTTATCTAGCAGTAGATCTTAAATTTTAGGAAAGGTACAGGCTGTTGAGTCATTATTATTAACAAAGGCAAATAAGTAAATGAATAAAGACAATTTCTATGGCTAACAGTGACTCAATGTTAGCCATATTTTCATGGCAAGATATAAGCTCAATTACATGGAAGTGAGTAGCTTGCATTTACAACTCATTGGTCTAAAGATCTCCTGAATGATATAGGAGTTCATATGGAATAGACACAATTATAGGATCGCCCCTTTCCCTCATTATATACAAATGTACATACATAGGCACACATTTCCACAAACCTGTACATTCACACAATATTCATTTTGGACATTAGTAATCCAGGCATTATAAATAATTCCTAGCCACTTTTTAAAATTTGGTTATGCCAATCTAAATATTGTACATGTGTTTACAGTGCCTGCTTTTATATTCCCTCCGTAATATCTATAAGTAGCTAGTGCACATGAGGTATCCACCCATCACCGTTACTACATAATTTAGAAACATATGGTGTAGCTTTGCCATGCCAACTTCTAGGTATTCACTTTACCATTCTGACAAAAAGAAAAATAAAAAGCACAGAAATGTTTTCAAATTGTCATTTATGAGCTGCTGAAACATACATAGTGACAGTGGGATAGCTAGATTTTTATTTTGGTCATAAATTATCATTATAAGTACATTATATTTAGATTCATAGTAGTATAAGAAAAATATACCTATAAATAATAAACTATGTTTTCACATAGTCTGTTTAAAGTCTCTTATTTTAACTGGGAAAATTGCTGGAATGTCCAGACACTTTTTTTCCCAGTAAAGTGAAACCAAAATAATTACCAGAATTATTCAGCAATGCTACCTTTGCTTTCTGCTCCTTTCCAGTTGCTATCCTGAACTAAAATACTACTTTTGTTTTCAGCTTGAACCACCTAACAGCCACCTCTCTCCTTCAAACTGTTTATGAGATTAGTACCTAAGTGTACATTTTGCTTGTGCTGTAGTCAACACCTTTCCCATGGTTTCAGTTACTGGTAGTCAACCATGGTCCAAAAACATTAAATGGAAAATCCCAGAAATAAACAATTCATAAGTTTTAAATTGTGCACCTTTCAGAGTAGCATGATGAAATCTCATGCCATCCCATGTCCATCCCACCTAGGAGGTGAATCAACAAACTCTTTGTCCAGCATATCAACACTGCACGCCACCCCCCTTTAGTCACTTAGTAGCCATCTAGGTTAGCAAATGGACAGTTGTGTTACCACAGTGTTTGTGCTCAAGTAACATTTATTTTACTCAATAATGACCCTAAATGCATTCATGTAACTTCTATTATAGTACATTGTTAAACTGTTCTACAGTTTATTGTGCCTACTATGTGAATTAAATTCTATCATAGGTATGTATGTATAGGAAAAACATAGCACATTTAGGGTTTGGTACTATCTACAGTTTCAGGCATCCATTGGGAACATCGGCCCCACAGGACCAGAAGGGACTAGTGTATTTGATAGGTGTCCTAAGGAAGAGGTGTAGGCTCCTCTCAACTCAAATAGAAATAACCCTGGTTAAGAAGTACTACACTTCACGTGCTGTAAGGATGTTAGGGTTCTGTTTTTCACTTTAGAATATTTCTGGCCAGTATTGCCTATTAAAAAGATAGGATTTGGAATTAGAATGCTCATGCCTCAATCTTAACTCTTCACAAATTATAAAACCTCTCTGAATCTCAGTTTTCTTTTCTAAAAATGAGGATGGTAATTCCTACATTGTTAGGGTTATTAGGAGAAATTAAAATGATCTAAGCACAGAAAAATGAATTTAGGTGAAAACTAAGGAAATCTGAAAAAAAACTATATATTTTAATTAGTAATAATGTATCGATATGGGTTCTTTAACTGTAGCAGATGTACCACATTACAGTAAGATATCAATAATGGGAGTAAACTCAGTGAGGGGTATATGGGAATTTTCTGTACTATTTTCTCAAATTTTTAGTAAATCTAAAACTTCTAAAAATAAAGCCTATTTAAAAAAAGTGATCTAAGTGAAGTGCCTTGCACATAGCAGGTACTTGACAAATGGTTGCCAGTACTATGAATATATACTATTTGGCTTCATAATGTATATCATGTGCAGTATTATATGATGTTGTGTTTTATCACCAGCTTTACTGAGATATAATTGACATATAACATGATCTAAGTTGAAGGCACATAGCGTGATGATTTGACAGTACGATCTCTTCTTTTTGCCAGTTCAGCAATTCTTTTTTCACAGGCAGTTTTCTTTCTCTCCTTCCATGTCACTCTTTTCTTGTTCTCTACATCATTTTGTATAGCTTTTTCTAGTTCATCCATTTCCAGCCCACTGCAAACTCATGTTTAGTTTACAACCTGTTCATATTGTTCCAAGACTAATTTTAGTTCATTAATCTTATTTGTTGGCTTGCAATTTTACCACAGTGACATGCAAACTTTTTAGTTACTTTCAATGATGGCTCTTTTTTCTTTTAAAGAAAAAGTTCCAAGCTCTCTATAAGAAAAATAGAAAAACACCCTATTTCAGAAAGACATTTAAAACTTTCAGATATAGCAATGGAAACGTTTGTTTTTGCTGCAATAACTAAAAATAGTTTGACCACATGCTAGTGTTATCAGTCTGTCCTGTGGATTTATGCATAAGGTTATGTGTAAAACCAAAACCCACTTGCCCATCAAAAGTACAGCTTTGAATGGATTCAGACAAAACATACAACCAGATCAGAAAAATTTAGCCTCCTAATAATCTTTCTCAGGTAGCTGAAGGTAGTTTAGAAAACTAGCTCTCCATGAGAATGGATTTCTTGAATTCTAGTGCTGGTTTCGAGTGTCTACTTAAATGACAGAGCTCTAGAGTCTTTTGACTGATAAAGGGAAGTTTGTTTCTTATTTTTTCTTTAAATCACAACAGTTTTCATTGCCAAAGAACTAGTACATTTTTGGATGATGGTCTTATTAACGGAACAGATTTTAAAGATGGAATTCCCCCTGCTATAAAGACACAATAATTTCAAGTTGAAACCTGAAATATCAGGCATGTGTGTGGACCCAGCACCCAATCTTAAAAGAATACCCAGAAAACTTTTACTGTTCTGAGTATACCTTTGCTCTATGGTAGTCCAAAATACAGGTTGAAAAAGCAAGGGGCTACTGATGGGGACAGGGGTCGAGAATGGAGGGTGTAGCTCACCTGCTCTTTCTCAACCAGGAAATGAGTTTTATTTTTAACAAAACTGATAGCCAAGCCAGTAATAGCTAAAATAAATGATCAATGCTGGCTGGTGTGTGTATATATATAAGCAAAACAAACAGAAAAATCTGTGCTCACTCAAGATAAGGGTGGATAAATGCAGGAAAACCCCAGACTTTACTACAGCAACACAAAATTCAATTTTAACTGGCACCAACCAGAAATTCACTGTTTTAAGAAATTGGTCTCACAACCTTGATGGGGTTAGAGTTGGCTTCACTCACCGCCCCTGGGGCCCTCACTGGCTTTTCTGATAGCTTAGGCGCTGCACACTCGCTCAGAAGACAACAGATTCTGACTTTCTTCACTGCCTCACTCCACCTGAGTACCTGACCCCTTCCCTTCCGGTCCCGCGCCAACGCCCCGTATCCAGCAGCCGCCGCCACCCTCCTTTCTCAGGCTGGAGAGCAGCTGATAGAAATAGGCGCTTTTTTTCTCACATCAAAGGCGGTCCGCAGCCGCCTCAGCTTCAGACACAAAAAGCGTCTGATGCTTGTAATTGCGAGGCTTTTTTGCAGCTCACTTTATCGAGCCAGCAGTGGCAGGGGTTTGAGGGCCTCGCAGAGCCTGGAGGTGGCGGCGAAGTCACCTTGGAAAGAGAGGAGGGTCAAAGGGAGGAAAGTAGAGGGCCTGATCCAGGCAGGAGGATCAGAGGGGATAGCCTTGCTCTGGGGTCAGTAAGGAAGAAGAATGGGTACTGAACGGAGCCCGGGCCAGAGGGAAGCGGTGCCCCAGGACCCTTAGGCGACACAGGTCAGTGGTCAGATGACCCCGGGGAGGGAGGAAGATGTCCTATGCAGTTAGATTGGAAGCTTCGCGGTCCCGGCATGCTTTCTCCCGCCTGGCGGGTCGGTAGCTCTCAGCTCTGGTGAGACCAGCGCTGCTCCGAGGCGCTCTTCGCGCTCCACACCGGGCCCCCACCTCCCGGATGCCCCCACCCGGCGAGCGCACGCGGGGGAGGGCGGGCTCGGAGCTGAGTGCGGCCGCTCGCGGCTGGAAAGTGCCAGGAGCTGTGCAAGCGAGTAAGGCCTGTGGGCGCCGCAGGCTGCAAGTCACTCCCAGAGCCTCCCCGACCACTGAGCCGGACCTGCCAGGCTCCGATGCCCGCGCTCTAAGGGAGGCCGGGCGCCCGACACTGCGCCCCAGGCCCCTCTCACGGGTCCGGGCAGTGGAGAGAGGGCCTCGTAGCCCCTTCCACAGGGCGCGGTCCCACCTGCTCTGCTCCACGCCCGCTGCGCCCCCAGCTCCCATTGTTCGCCCCGCCCGCCCCGCGACACCCCGGAGCGGCCGCCTGGGCCGTACCCGCGTATTTACCTTCTGCTGCCGGCGAGCCATGTCGGTGGGCTGCTTGGCGTTGAAGGGGTAGGCGATGCAGCGCATCACGAACACGTAGAGCTGCAGTCTCTTCTTCCTCTCCTCCTCCTCCTTCTGCAGCCGCTCCAATTCCTCCTTCTCCTTCTCGCTCACCACTGACGGGCTGGGGCTGGAGGGCCGGCCGCCCCCGGCGCGGCTGCTGGGCTGCAGCCCCCCGGCCCCGCCGCCGCTGCTTGCGCCGCTGCCCCCGCCGCCGCCGGCACCCACTCCGGCCCCGGCGCCGGAGCCGCCGCCGCCGCCCCCCAGCCCCGCGCCGCCGCCCGAGCCCTCGCTGGTGCGGCTGGGGGACAGGCGCGCTCCGGACGCGGCCGAGCCGAGCACCTCCTTGCCGCTCTCCTCCTCCACGATCTCATCCGATTCCTCTTCGCTGGACGAAGGGTCCAGCATGGTGACGCCCGGGGAGGGGAGTCTCTGGAGCCCCCGGCTTCGGCTACAAAATATGGGCGGCGCTGGAGGCAGCCGGGGGTCGGCTCTCCCGGAGGGCGCTTCTCCGCTAAATCCGGGAGCGAGAGCCCTACAGCTCAGCCTCGGCCGCCGCGACTGCTATCTGCACCCGGCGATCCGAAGCTGGGCTCAGACCCAGGAGCGAGAGGGGAGGAGGGGAAGGGAGAGGTGCGTCCGTGGAGGTGAGCAAGGGGGAGAGTCAATTGCAAGCCCGGAGCCCGCAGCCGGATGCCATCTGCAACCGCTGAAGGAGGTGCCTCCAGAAAAGATGCCGAGTGTTGCAAGCTGTCGATGCAGCCAAGAGCCGTAGAGGCATCTTGCCGATTGGGGAGGGAGCGGCGCTTACGTGTTTATTGGCTTAACTCTCCCGTGTCCGTGGCGTAAAGGGTGGTTTCAGAGAGCTGGAGGAGGGAGAACGCGAGCGTCCCCAAAGTCTCGAAGCTTCAGTGCTGACCTTAATGCTTTCCTACCCACCTTACCCTCTTCCCTTTGTGGATAATTTCCTCCTCGATCCTCCGCTCTCACTGCCTTGGACCTCTTTCCCCTTCCCGTGGATAAAAGTTCTTGGGGGGAGGAAGAGAAATAAACAAACCCGTGCTGACTTGTTAGCGAAGACGGTAAATCCAGAGGTCTCACCAAGACAAAGTCGAGAGATCCCATACGGTAAAGAATCTATCCCCCTGCCCCAAGCTTCTTCACACCTGGGCCGTGGGAGCTGTGTGGCTGGGCAGCGTGTTTGTCCCCCTTGTGTAAACTCTGATTCCTGCAGTTTACATACGCCCACTCTCATTAAAATAAAAGTGAATCAGATTTAGAGTGGATTTGTGTATCGACCCTGCAACTCAACTAATTTAAGTAGAATCCACGCCCTTGCCTTCACCGCATAAACTATGATGACTATCCTTCAGTTCCAAGGACTTGGGAACACTTTCTGCCATGGTGAGCTTACCAGAAAAACAGAAGGGTTTCTGGTTGCTCAGCCCTTTCCATTCTGGCTCGCTGGATGATCTGGGTGGAAGAGTGGGGACCACGAGATCAAAGACACCCCAAGAACTCGGCAGCATCAACTTCTAAAAGCGATGACTGTCTCACTGTCTTCATCCATCCCTGCCTTTCAGTTATCTATGAATTCAAAAGCTGCAGATGGTGCCTTCCTCCCTCTGCTCCTTTCACTTAGGCCAATAAATCGCAGACGGCGGAGCTGGCCAGCGTGCTGAATCTAATCAGCGACCGCAGATAGATGGAAAACAAATCAACAACCTCTACCCTTGTATCCTAGGCTATCTAAAGACTCATCTCCACGCCACCTCATTGCCTATATTTATGCATTTTATGGTGCTCTAATAATTACATGTACATACTAATGGAAGTTGTTGTAAATGTGTAACAGGAATTTAAAATTTACACCATGTCTGTCTTCCTGTATTTTCAAACTTATGAGTTTACTGTAAGCTTTGATATTCAAGTGAAGTTCCCTATCTAATCTCTTTGAGAATTAAAAATAAACTCAAAACCACATCTAGCTTCACATTAACTCTAACCAACCTGTTTGATTTTTTTTAAATTAACTAATATATTTGAGTTCACCACCATACTCACTTCAGGGGCATAATTTCTCTGGCCATCACTCATTCTGTAGCTACTTGAATAATCCAGTGATGTAGAAATTGTTACAAACAGAAAATATAACAGGCCAAACAATCAAGTAGCCACCTTTATTCAGTTCATTTTTATTGAGTGAACATTGTTCTAGGCGCTTAGGGTGGATGGAATTTTTAGAAAACATTCTCTTGAAGAGTCTATAATCTCCTTTGGGAGATACAACATAAACATGTGAAAAAGACTGACAGCACTTATTTCAGGGCAACATACAAACAAATCCAAGTAAGTACACTGCTAAAAGCTTGCATGGATGAAGCAACTGAGAACAGAAGAAAATCATATAATTCTCGAAGAAGAGAGTTAAATGTTAAAGGAAGGAACCATGTGTATGGATGGTGCAACAGGAAGATATTGCAAATGGAAAAAGTGATTTGCAAGGCCATAGTGATAGGACAAGGGAACAAATGAGGTACAAAGTGTTACAGAGAAGGGAGAAATGAGGAGGGGAAAAAAGAGCTGAAATAATAACCCATTTGGCCAAAAGGAGGGATCGTGTTTAGGACACAAAGAAATGAATTTAGTTAGGTAGGAAGAATGTAATGATTTGTGGAAGGGGTGTCCTTGAATGCCAGACAAAGGCCATTTCCTAATTAAATATTTCTTCTTTAAGCAAGCTTAGTCATTCAAGTATTATTAGACATTGGTAGAGAGCAACCATGAATTCTGTCTTTAGAACCACTTGGAACTTCTCAGTTGCTATATTAAGGTTTTGTTGAGTTTTATATTTTTATAAATTCCTTTGGATTTATGTGGGTTTTTAATTGTGAAGTATGCTCATTAAAATAAACTCAGTATCTACCTTTGCTAAATATATAAATCTCTGCTTTGGGTATTAAATATAACAAATTAGATAAATATAACACTCTTCTTAACCTCCTCATCCTCCCCATGAGTATTGAAAGACACATTAACAGATTTTAATGTAAGTACTTTTATAATTTTGTAATGGTGTACATTGCTATCTATTAAAATGTTAATTCTTTTAAGTATATCTTTTACCTTAGCTGAAAGTAAATTCAATGTCCTTGGAGATATCAAAACTGTAACACTGCTGAAGATCAGATATGCCAAGCAGGACTCCTTAGTAATGGCTTTCCTAGATTCAAATGGTGATAAGCAGAAAGAAAATAACCCCAGAACATATCCCAAAGCTCTTAACATCTAACTTTTGTTAACATACATACTCTTATTTTAGAAAAACACATTTCTACAATAGATTCCAATGCATATAAGTATTTATATCCTCAAATAAGCTCTTCTATGTGCTTGCATGTTTGCCCCCCACCTCCTCTAGTTCTGCTTAGAGCAGCTTAAATAACCTCAGGGTGATGGGATAAATTTTAGTCAGCCATCTGGAAACTATATCATGAAAGTAGAAGTTATAACATTAATTTTTTAAATGGAAATGACTGAGACATTAAACCAAGGTTTTCTAATCTAAACCTAAATTATCTCAATTCTCTAAAGTGTTTTCTGTGATTGTGTAAAAGACCATGGTATGAGGGAATATCTAATTCATTGACTATTGATAGACATTTTGGTTAAAAATGACCACATCTCTTTTGTTTGCTTTTTAAAGATTTTAATTATTTATTCATTTTTAGAGAGTGGAAGAGAGGGAGAGAAACATCCATGTGTGGTTGCATCTCCTGTGCCCTCTACCTGAGCCTGGCCCACAACCCAGGCATGTGCCCTATACCAGGAATCAAACCAGTGACCCTTTGGTTCACAGGCTGGTGACCAATCCACTGAGCCACTCCAGCCAAGACAACAATCACATCTTTATGTAACTCATATAACATGTTCCAATTAAATAAAACTGAGTTTATTGCTTTTTTAAATATTTTCGTGTGTTTGTTACTAAAAGAGTTTTGCCAAGTGAAAATTTTTATCTCACAATAAAGTTTACATTATCTAGATACAATCATGTCATCCAATCAATATTTTTAATTTGAAGCACAGTTCACAAGCAAAATGGTTAAACTGAACTTAGCAATATGCCTATGTCAAGTTAAATGCTTGACCTCTCAACCCCAATAGCAGAGTTATTCTGATTAAATTATGTAATGACTGAGACTCAATTTCCTCATATGTAAAATGAAGGATAATAATACTTAATGTGGAATGACATGAAAATTAAATTAGATGTTATATTAAAAGTATGTCACAACAGATTTTAGGCTTAAACATTTTTTTAACTAGTGGGAGAGGGATGTATAATAAATGAAGTGCCCAAATATTGGACACAGCAGTGGCCAGTGTAGCTCAGCTTGTTAGACATAGTCCCACAAAGCAAAAGGTCATGGGTTTGATTCCTGGTCAGGGCACATGTGTGGGTTGTGGGTTTAGCCCCCAGTTGAGGTGTGAATAGGAAGCAACCAATTGATGTTTCGCTCTCTCTTTTTCTACCTCCCCCCAAAAAATAAAAAAAATAAAAATAAATAAATAAATAGGACACAAGTAATTGGAAGGAAAAACAACATTAAAAAAAATCAAACAATCCAGAAATAGATCCTTGAATGAAAAAATAGTTGTTTATTTATTTAATTGATCCCTGTCTTGTTTTGGATAGTATTTTCAGGGACTTAGAAAATGATTTATTTTGTTTGAGAAATCTTCTCTTCATCATTACCCTTATCATCCAATGATTCTTGCTACAGTGAAATGAAGTGGGTTAGGATGAAATTAAAGCATAATCATAAGACTCAAAATAATAAAATCAAGTTGCGCAGAAATACCATCTTTTGAATTCTTTGTGAAATGATAAAAATGCTACTTGCAGGAATTGTCTTGGAAAGCCACCTTATTAGTTAAGAAGATAAAAAGAATAAAAAATGAAACAACATATTTTACAATAAATATTTAACTTGAATTCTGAAAACCGACTATTCGCAAGGATAATCAAATTTGTTACAGACATAATTTCTGTTAATAAAAGTGGGGTGCTAGATGTGGTATACATTGAAAGGTATACCCAAATAGCTATTCTCACATTTTATTAGGTAAATGTTTTGCTTAGCCCAGGTTTTCAGTTTGGCTTACCTGGGAAATGCTGCTACTATTATATCTCCACCTTCTCAAAATAATCTTCTGGGTTATCTCCATTATATTCACAAACTACAGTGGTTTTAGACTGGGAGGCTTTCTGCAGATTACAAATGGGAATGATTGAAATCAGGATTTCATATTAACAAGTTCGTTTTCAGTTTTGTAGAACTGAAAATGGAGAGTTTTTTCAATTTAGACTATTCAAGAAAATATGGGTCTTACTTAATTTTCTGGAGGAAAAAGTGAGTAGGAGAAAGAAGTCAAGAGAAGTTTGATGAATGAAGGGAAAGTAAGTGAAAACGTAGGACAGGTCCTGACCAAGGGTGAATACTAACATCTGAGCCAGGGGCAATAGTTGTAAACACTGGGGAAAATACTCTAAGCAAGATATAGTCACCTAAATGCCAAACTAGCAAAAGGGGAGTTTCACAGATTACAACCTGGGCTCAGCTTATAAGTGTAGTTCTTCCTCTTCCCCCTCTTCTTGGAGTGACACTGACTCTTCTTAGTGGAGTCCACTATTCTAGCCCACTGTTTGTAAGAATGCCATTACTCTTTTCTTGCTTCTTTCATTAATAAAAGCTTTCTGCCCAAGCCAATTCCAAAAGAATATTTTGGGAGACATTGACATGCTGTTATTTTTCATTTGTAAATTGTACCTAACAATTTATGGCGAGGAGCAAGGGGTTTCTATGAGACCCTTGGATGTATTCTCATAGGGTTTTGGTTGATCTCA
Source organism: Tonatia bakeri (assembly GCA_004024845.1). Classification (NCBI taxonomy): domain Eukaryota; kingdom Metazoa; phylum Chordata; class Mammalia; order Chiroptera; family Phyllostomidae; genus Tonatia; species Tonatia bakeri. The sequence goes on along the minus strand of PVIA01009808.1, from coordinate 8,803 downwards.
GCCAGTGTAAATCCTGTATTGCCATCCTTTCATCTCCTGTGGCTCTTGAGAGATATACAAGGAACAGTTAGAGATTAAAATCACAATGCCATTATGATGATAGCAGGGCCAGGGCTATTTAATAGGGTGAAACTCATACATTTTAGACTTAGTATCTAAGCAGAATCTCTGCCTTTCTTGACCAGAATTCATCTCTTGATATTTTATCACCTTCTTATCAGTTGTAAAGTACAGGAAACTGAAATAACAGTATGCTTAGGCACACCTACAAAAAGAGAGAAAAGGGCCTGCCCCAGAACTGCAGACCTTGATCAACTCACTCCAGCCTCATGGAAAAAGAAAACAGAAGACATATATCTGGGCACCAAAGTACCTTAATATACAGTGACCTAACCACGCATCAATATACCCCAACTGGCATACATCACCTGATCAATCTGATTACTGTGCCCTCTTCTAAAGGAGGAGACAGAAGAGGGTAGCAAAACAGGCTGTCAGAGAGACAGAAGTTTGCTTTTCTCCCGACAACAGGTTTTTTCAACCAGTGTGCAGCAAGAGGCACACTGGTATGTCACAAGAATTTTTAAAACATGCAAGCATGACTACTTAGGGGAACTAATTTATTTTCTCTTAGATTGAAAAATTAAAAAATGACAACCACCAACTCAACAATAGTCATTCAGTGTGAATGAATCAAAATTATATCTATTTTTGTTAGATCAACAAAAAGTATATTTTTTGATGTGCCACACAATTTTAGTAATTAGTTTATGTGTGCCATGAGATGAAAAAGGTTGAAAACTGCTGCCTACAAGCTACCACCTTTCACCAAATGGCTCAGGCTCTCAGAACCCTAATTGTCTTACAACCAAGAATCCTGATAAACCCCTGTATTTGTTCCTCAGGAGTGGGTCTCTATCAGTTGTACTTATCTGGAATTCTTGGCACTACTCTGGCAATATCTTTGAAGGGGATAATACATGTTTGTGCTTAGAATAAGCTCTATCCAATAGCAAGTTTCTGATATGGTGGTGGAGGTCGCAGTTAACTACTACAAAACTTTTTCAAATAACAAGGCTAGGCCCTGTTTTGGATGAGCGGGATGGGGACATGGTTAACTGGGGCCAGTGAGAAACCTCTTGCCCTATAAAAGAAAGGCAACTTAAGACTGAACACCTGCAATAGCCATGAGGGTCAACATTAGAGCCATAGCATGGGTCTTGAAAATAGTGGGCATTGTATTACCTCAGTTTAGATTTAATACCTACCCTTCTTCACCCATTCTGATACCTTGGTCCACTTTTACACTTTTAAAAGGCATACCAGTGCAAGGATGTGTGTTTGATAAAGGAAAAGGACATAGTACACAGGGACAGGTTGGCTAGGCCATAAACTGTGGAGTCAACTGCCATAGGGACACCTTTTTATCTTTTCCTTGTAAAATATTATTTCATGCTTTACAGTTTGCATACTGGTTTCATGTTTACACATAGAAACCAATATGCAGACTTTTCATGGACTGGTGAAAGTCCATCTCCATTTCAACAAACTCATCATAGGAAATGCAGTAAATGTTTAAAGAACATTCTGCACTGAAAGTTAATTCACTGTAGAGAGACTGCAAAATGCTAAACTGATATTATAAGGCCTCAACTTTCCTTGCATTATTATTTATACAGCAAAACAAAATGAGCTGCCCATGAGTCATCAAGTCATTTGTACAGTCAGCCATTAAAAAAGCACATTTGCCATGCAGTGGCCATAACCCATTTGATTACTTCAGAAAATCTGTGGAAAAAGGAAAACCTTATGTGTGTGTGATGATGACTTCAGGCAGTCAGTTGAGTAATCACATAAAACCCAGTAATCATTTTTTTCCATCCATACATGTGCATAGTCTCTGGTGACTTCACAGGGACTAGGAATGATATAATCATGGAGTGACTTCATTGTGGGGCTCAACTATCTATTCGGGGTTATTGAGGGCAGCTGACTCTTTAGTTTCATGTTGACATTTTCAGTTGGGTGATAAAAAGTGATGAATACTAAAAATAGTAGCCTGTTGTGAGTTTTTTCTCCCTAAGTTTTCCCAGGTTATTGGCATCTAGGTGATAAAGGCAGATTTCCGACATCCGATATCAACCTTATATTCCATAATTATTGTTAAGTCCCAAGGTCAAATAATTGTTTGTTTTGTCCTCTCAATTTCCCTTGTTATTGTCATTGTCTGCATATTGTTTTCTTACTCTTATAGACATGACTCACTGGGTAAAACATGTCTAGATAATACTGTTTTACTCATTTAGATGTTTCTAGAAGGAAAAAATATTCAAGCCAAAAATCAAAAACACTTCATTTTGCATAAAGGATATGAGTTGTACCTTTGGAATCAGACAGACTTCGGTTCAGATTCTGATTCTACAGCTGTGTGACTTGGAAAAAGGTAGTTAATTCTTTGGTTCTCATTTCAAACTTGAAATTGGCAATGAAATACCAATAATGCATAGGGTTTTTATAAAGGTGAATCAAGTTCATGTACCATCTAAAATGCTTAGTACAATGTCTGGCACAAGTTCAGGAAATAGAAGCTATTATCAACATTATATATGAATTTGTGTCCTACTGACTGGGAACACTAAAAGGAGAGATACATGTAGCATTTGCCTTCTGCAGAGAGGACAAGTCCTGTTGGAGAAACTTGTGCAAAAATTCTTTGTTATCAAGAACTTGACCTTCCATCCCTAAATAACTTTACTTGAGATAGCTTATGAAAATACATGAAGTTATCATTACATACTTTGTCAAAATTCATCTCAAAAAGGACTGATTTGACAAATGTCCATGAAATAAGAATGTTATAACCAGACTTGTAAAGAGGTTGACTTTCCTGGAAGAAAAAAAGAAGAAAAGGCCATTCAAACATTACTTTATAAGGGATCAGCTAAGTAGCTCTCTGAAAGAGCTTCCACTAGCTTGCATTTGCATAACAAAAGGATTCTCCACCTTCCTATAGTCTTATTTGCAGGTCCCAAATAGAACATTTATTGAAGTCTAGATGCAATTAAAACTGTTGTGAAATTAGTGTTTGATCATGGATAGCAGTGAGTCAGAAAGTCTGTGAACTAAAGGGAAGTACACGAGAAAGCATTCTCATCTTATATTTAGCAATAACATTCAAACAGCAAAAAAGGAGATTTTAGAGTAAAATGAAGTTTTATGCTGTGTTCATCAATAATCTTGGTTTCTTTGTTTATTGCTCTCATTAATTCAACTAAATTATGCTGGATGTTGCTATGTTTGCTTGTAAATTGGTGATAGGAAAGGTAGTCTTGCCCTAACCTGATCTTGTCTGGATTCTCAGAGTGTTATTCTATGAAAGGAAAATATATCTGAGTCCTCAAATAGTAGTTGTTTCATTAACATAACAAAACCCATGTTGTAGATTACTACAAAAAGATACCACAAAAGCTAAGCTTTCTTCTTTCACTCCAGAAACTTAAAAGGAAGACTGCTGTCACCTCTATTATTGTTTTGAATTAGGAATTCTTTATACTGTCTACATTTTACTATGAATATTTCAAAGAGGTGGTTCCTAAAGAATTTACCTAATCTGCAGATGTATTTGGGGGATCAAGCAAGGTGATTTTTTTTATAATGTAGAGAGCTTAAAACAATCAAATGCCCTAACCAGTGTTACTCAGTGGGTTGGGCATTGTCTGGAAAAGTGAAAGGTTTCCAGTTGATTCTCAGTCAGGGCACATGCCTGGGTTGCAGGCCAGGTTCCTGGTTGGGGGTGTGCAAGAGGCAGCCCATGGATGTTTCTCTACTTCTCTTCCTCCCTCCCTCCCCTCTCTCTAAAATAAATAACTAAAATATTTTTTAAAAATCAAATAATTTGTCCATAATTGTAAGGGGACCAGAGAAGAATAATGCACATGGATGATGTGATTGAATAATAGGGAACAAATTTCCTTTTGCTATGATTCTGTAGATTTAAATTTCCCAAAGTAATTATCCTGCCCACCTGACCTTATTTTCTTTTGCAAAAGCAAAACAAATCAACTTGAGAGGAAAAGGGAAGGAAAACAATAATCTATGTTTTCATGTTTTCTGGATTATTTGATTCCCTAGTAGGCTTGCCTTGCTTACTTATAATCACACAAAATATTCATAATTTTAAAATTGGCAGGAAATGAAACTGCAGTCCTTCTCTCCCTGCTGGAACATATCAGGAAATCAGGATTTTCTTTTACCCCAGAGATTTCTTTCAGCATGCGCCAATTTTCAAGCCTGTGAAACCTTACAGTGAGCCAAGAGTTCTGCTGTGTGAGCCCTGAAAGTACATTCCAGGACCTCAAAAGCATTTCAATTCTGTTAATTGAAATATGAATGCATTTTTACCATTGTAATTGGAATCACGTGGCATTTAAGTTAGATTTTTGTGAGCAGAGTCTCTGATAATCTTTACCATTTGTGGTAGGCATATGGGAACTTTGAAAGATGGTAAAGTAACTTGACTTTAGAGCTTATTTTTTCATTGATTTATAAACACACTTTGAACCCCTATTATGTACTGGCATCTGTGTTAGATGTTGAATGAGCCAAGCTTTTTGCTTCTAAGGAGCTCACACAGTCTTATTGGGAATATAGGCAAGAAAAGATAAATGATAATGCCCTATAGGGGGTCTAAGCATAGAGCTATTGGTCCTGGGGTGTTCCAGGGTCAGCTAGGAGACATATCTAGAACTGGGATGTGAGATAGTATAAGGAACTAGAAAAGCACAGTTGACAATGGGCTATATGTATAGTCTGGTGTGTCTGAAACATGGAAAGCGTATCAGAGGGTGATCTGGGGAGAATCCCTATTTTGAAATATGTCCCTATGATACTGTGAGAAAGGTTGTAAGGTGATAGCTTACTAAAAGGGGAAAAACAGAAAGGGTTTTCTGGGCAGGGAGAACTATGTGAAGCAGAATGATACATGGAAGAATCTGCTCAGATACTGGACTCAGGTAGACTTGGGTTCAAATCCTGATTCCATGACTCTCTAGCTAATGTTAAATCAAGTAGAAATTTCCTGGAGCAACTGAATCTACTCACAACTTGCTTTGCTTTTCTATTTTTAATTTAGATTTTTCCTGTGAGCTTTAGAGAAGTCTAAGATTAGTAACCTTTAGCATTTGTCCTATTTGGGGAAAAATGGTGATGATCATAATGATAAATATTGTTGTAGAGATAATAATGATGAACAGTGTTCATTTATGAGGTGCTTGCTTAATCTATGTAGACACTAAGGGCTTTATAACTTTTCTTTAATTTTTTTGTAACAAGTGCCCCATGGTCTTGATTTGAACTTGTTTTGTTGGACACCTCAGTAAACCATAGGGCAAATGAAATTCTAAAATTACTTCTTCCTTGTAGTTTGAATTTCAGTCATTATAAAAGCCACCCTTTAGATACGAGTCAAATCTTTTATCATAGTAATCTGGATTCAGATCCTGGCCATACTACCCAATAAATACATGTGCCATGGGAAAGTTACTTAATAGTTCAGGTCCCAGTTTTCCTTTGTTATGGGACTTCATAGGATCATTTCAAAGATTAAGAAATAAAAATTGAGAAACATTATTGCTCAATTTCTTCATTATGATCTCTTATTCTCTATACTAATGAATATAGCTTCTATCAACAACAGCAATAGAACAGAATTTCTACTTTGGTTTTTTTTTTGGTTGTTGTTGTTATTTAATTTTTTTTATCTTCTTATTTTAAGAAAAGGGCACTGGATAAATATTTGAACTTGAAGGTCAATCATCATTTTATTACTTTTATATTACTTCCGTGAGACAACATTGTGGACAACTCTCACCTTACTCTCTCTGCTCCCCGGTGAGCTCCTGTGGTTTAATTTTGTCTGTTAGTAATGTTGTGCTCTGTGTCCCATCAGTAACTTCTAGTTTCTATTTCTCATCCTTTTCAAATTTTTGTTAAGAAATCTTGAAAAAAAATTCACATTTTATTTTGCCCTCCCATTGGCATTATTTTAGCCTCAGAGCTCAAAAGGCATGACTGTAAAATCACCTCTGTCCCCATTACAAAAATCCAGGTCATGGTCTGTAATAAAATAATTTTCACAGTACACTGCCATCTCATGAGATGTGAGAGATAGACAAACCTCCAAAATCTATAAAATAACATTAACCACAGCACTCATGAATGTGACTTTGAGTTGAATTTAGGAAGGAGCTTGGAGCTTCTGGAATTTTTAAGGTCTCTCCCCATGAACTAGAAATAAACAAGACCTATTACTTTGACAATGAGGTGGGAAGGAAAATACAAGTTTACACTACTTCTGTCCTTTCTTTTTTACTTCTCCACTCAATCAAATTTGAACCCACAGCTTCATGTGGGACCTTTCCTTGGAGGTCAGAGGGCATATGGTGATCTGGAGACCCTGCTTTGCTTTGCCTGCAGCAACATAAAACATCTGCTCTTACCATGGGCCACGGCATTCAAATTTCATTGTGTATAAAGGACGTCTGGAAACAATCTTAAAGATGAAACTTTCTGGGCTCCATTCCCCAAGTTTAGGTCTGTGGTAGATTTCTGAAATATACATTTTTGTTAGATGCCCTAGGGGTAATTGGTGCAAATGGTCTCCAGCCCTCTTAGAGAAATGCTCCTTGGGGAATTTTCATTCTGATGACACATAAATGGAGATGAGACATAGAGCCCATATTATTACTTATGTAGGAAGTGCTGGACAGAACCTGGAAGAAAGAAATTTTCTTCTACATATGTAGGAAAGAGAACTCTTGGGGGGGGGGAACACCCAGAGTGTCCTTCTGAGGGAGCAGAATCAGGAAATACCGAAGCCAAAGTAAAGGACATTGTCTATAAACTACAACCAGTGCTGAAGGATTTGCCCTTTTCTGAAAATCCGTTTCCTCCCTCTCTCCTGTCCGCTCAGCTCCAGGATAATCTACGCAGCCACTCCACCCTTAGGACTCTCCAGCCCGGTTTCAAATTGTCATTCTCAGCACTTCGGACCTTGCTTCTTACTCCAGGTTTCAGTTTGCTGGAAACAGAATGTGAGTGCCCAATGCAACCCCCTGGCAAAATGATTCCTAAAACCCTGCTGGCCATGCCTCCTGCCCCACCTAAGGGAGGAGGAGCCACACACTATGGAGATTTGGGAAACCTGGGCTAGATTATCCACTCAGGAATGGAACCCCTGTGCATGGCATGGAGGCAATAACCACCCAGAAACACAAGGTTTATGTCTTACTCTGTTTCTAACCATAGAAAAATGAGCCAGGGCCCAGATAAAAAGCTTCTTCTGATTACTGCTCAATGGGAAATATGTTTTAAGAAAGGAAAGCTATTTTTAAGGATTCCTTTCATTAGTCTATTGATTCCAGACCCAGAAATGGGTCAGTTCTCCTCCTGTGCTGCTAAAGGTATTTTTAAGAAGTCCTTAAATAAATGCAAAGTCACTAATTGGCCACTTGGAGTCCTGACTCATTCTTATGTTCTGCTGAGGATAAGAGATAATTTTGCTCTTAGCCTATTTTGTTGTCAGCCTATTTTGCTGTCAGCCTATTTTTCATTCACTGAGAGTGTCTGACCTCTCCATCCCAGGTTAGGCAGTCAGGAGCCCCAGGGTGTTCTCAGACTCAATCTGCAGTTATTTTAAGAATTTAAATTACATAAGCAAGGCTGTTTTTAGAATCCTTTCCTAGGGTCAGTCCCAAACAGGACATCCTTAAAATCACTGCCATGAGCAGCAAGCAACTTTGCCATTTGTTTTTTTTATGATTAGGTCTCTAGGGGAAGCCAAACCCAGGTCATCAGGCATCAGCTCTTACATGGTGGCTGGGAGCAATCCTCTTAGCACTGAGAAAATAGCATGGGGAACAGCCTTCCTTGGTACAAGAAATGGAAACTCAAGTCAAACTGGTTTAAGCACAGAAGGGAATGTGTTGGATCACATTCCTAGTGTCCACTGACAGAGCTTCAGGCCCTGCTGGGCCAGTGCTCAAGGGAAACCACTGAGACTCTATTCCTTTAATTCCAGTTCTGCTTAGCTTTGTGCTGACTTTACTAAAGGTCAGCCTTTCTTTGCATAAGGTCCAATGGCAACTCTGGACAATATCTTTTCAGTTCAAGTCCTTTGAAAATAAATATTCTTTCCTCTCACTTCTGGCCAACATGGAGGCAAAGGTAGATACAATTGGACTCATTGCACAATCAAAAGAAGGACAACAATAAATTTAAAAACAAAAAATAAACAGAACTGCCAGAAAATTGAACTATATAAAAGTCTGACAACCAAGGAGTTGAAGAAGGCAGCCAGTGTAGAGAGGATGCATGGCAAGGCTGTGGCTGGAGGTCCGGGCATATAAGATATTGGATTGTGAACCTCAATAGGTAAGTTGGTGGCTAGCAGAACAGGCAGTCCCATACTTGCATGTGGCTAATTGGAAGAAAAATTCAAGACCAATACAGACTGTGCAAACCAGGGTTTTGGCATGGGGAAATGAAGTCTCAAAACCTCTGGCGGTAAAAACTGTGGGGATTGTGGTGGCAGGTGGAACTCTCAGTCTCACAGGAGAGTTCATTGGAGAGATCCACAGGGTCCTAGAAAGTACACAAACTCACCCACCAAGGAATCAGTACTAGAAGGACACAATCTGCTTGCGGGCAGTGGACAAAGTGACTGAAAGCCTGCCAAGAGCTGTGTAAGCAGCATTTTTCTCTCTCAGGCCCCTCCTCCACATACAGTGCCACAATGCTGTGATGT